>PVKB01005394.1:0-99034 GCA_004027205.1 Ctenodactylus gundi
TCAGACTAGCTTAGGATAAAAAGGATTTACTGGTTATGAGCTAGAAATTTCCAAGTGCTGGTCCCAGTGAAGCTCCATTGTGTCACTCAGTAGTGCTGTGAAGGCCTCACTGAATTTTAGTCTCCTGCTCTAATGTATAGTCATCCTAAGCTTGGGCTACCTCATGGCTGCCAGCACTCCTAGGACAATGTGTTTGACCATTTATGTCTAACAGGAATCCTAGCAACAGTCTCAAGGGTCACTCATTAAGGCAGCCTAGGTCGCATGCCCACCCTTAACCAACCTGTAGAGCCAGGATAGATGCTAATTTGCTGATTGTGGGTCCCCCTTTGGCAAGACATAATCACAGATTCCCAGGATGGAGACTGGGCCAGGGAAGTTGCTGGGATGGGCTGACCCCAGAGGCAGCTGTGGAGTACATGTGTTTTAGGGTCTTGGGTTGAGGTCAGCTCAATCCGTTGCCTCTTGACCCTTCTTCTGCTGTACCCATATCCCTTTTCTAGTCTTGAAAGGAAAGGGAAGTCATTCTCTTCCCTCTGTCTCAGGTGACTACCCCCCCCCCTTTTTTCTCCCTCTCCGTACCTCCCAGACAAGGAGCTCCTTCCTTTTCCTGTTTCTAAATTTTTACTTTCTTATTCTTGCTTCCCTCTCCATGATCCACTGCCACTCGCACCAGCTAGGGAGAAAAACTTTGTGTTTTTTTCATTAAATTCAGGCTGTACCCACCTGGTGTCAGTATCTGGTCATGTGAGTGTTAGGAGTCGGCCAGGGCTCTGGGGTTTAGGCTGCATGAATGTACAAAGGTACCTTTGCACGGCAGAGCACCAGTTTGAAGGGGATCCTGGCCCTCTATGTGTGTCTTGTGGAAAAGCAGACCTGTGTTTATGGAGGACTGATTTTTGCCCTTTGATAGGGAGCTTCTGTCAGGGAGTCTTGGTTCTTCCTGGAAAAGCAGATTTTCCTTCTGGAGATGTCATTTATTTCTCCATTCCACCACAACACATTTTTAAAAATCATGTGTGATAGTGGTATCTATAAAGAATATATATGTGACATGAATAAATTATTAAATATGAGTACTTATGACCCATCTCTCAGTTTATACATTAAAAACAACTTTGAGTTTGCATTCTTCCCTATCTTGTGCCCTTACCAATTAGACATAATCACTGTCACTAATTTTATACTTATCAGTGACATTTTAACGTGTGTGTGTGTGTGTGTGTGTGTGTGTGTATTCTTTAAAATATATTGTTTGGTTTTGCTTGTTTAGCTATATCGAAGTATTGTACCATGCCAGACTTTTGAAGTTTACTTTTTTGCACTTAGTCATTGCATCTAGGATTCATCCATGTCGCTAACAGCTATGGTACACCCATTGTCATCTGTATATACAATAGTCTGTCAAGTACATGAAGCACAGGTTATCAGCCACTCACCTATGAATGGAGATTTGAGCTGTTTCTAGATTTTTGCTGTTACAGACTTGGTGCAATGATGGACATTCTGTACCTGTCAGTGCCTTGAGTAAGTCCTACAGAAGTTCCTAAGAGGTCCTTTTGGCTTGTACATCTTCTGCATTGGGAGCTGTCTCCTCGTCTCATTCTCTGTGAGATTTTACATCACATTGGGATGAAGTGTTGCTTTAAGATGTAGTAAAACTCACCTATGAAACCATCTGAGCCGGCTGTGATAACACACACCTGTAAATCCAGCACTTGGGAGGCTGAGGCCTGAGGATTGAGTTGAAGGCCACTGGGCTACATAGTGAACTCAGGACCAGCCTGAACTACACAGTAAGAACCTGTCTCAAAAAATAGATAAAATTGAATAAATTAAAAATTAGGTTGAATGGGGTGAGGAATATTAGAGACTATCACAAATGTTACACTTTTAATATGGGGAAATAATATTGTTTTAATATTTGATTATTGAGACAGAATAATAGCTGGTGGGAGAAAAGATAATTTAGTCAAAATACATATTAAATATTTTAAATATATTCATTTTATTTTTTTTTCCTTTTTGATACAGGATCATGCTCTGAGGTGCCAGCTGGCCTCAAACTCACGGCAGTGCTCCTGTCTCAGCCTCCTGAGTGCTGGGATGACAGACATGGCCACCACAACTGGTTCATGCAGTGCTGGGAAACAGAGCCCAAAGCATACTTCTGCTTGCCCTTGTTACATCCCCAGCCCTATTAACTCATTTTATTTTTATTTTTTAGGGCAGGGGACAGGGTCTCATTCTAGCGCAGGCTGGTCCTAAACTCATGGCCTACCTCATTTTTAAAAATGTATTTTCCTAAATTTAAAAAAAAAAAATGTGGCTCGAGGCGCCCAGACTGCGCATGCGCCGCGCTGGCTCCCCCGGAAGCTGGCTCACGTCCTCAGGTCCGTGGCTGGAACCACGAAAATGAACCCGTTAACCAAAGTGAAACTGATCAACGAGCTGAATGAGCAAGAGGCCCAGCTGGGGGTGGCAGGTAAGATATCGTGGCACTCCCAGTACAAAGAAAGCGCCTGGATCTTTCTGGGCGGTCTTCCTCATGAACTGACCGAAGGGGACGTCATCTGTGTGTTTTCACAATATGGGGAGGTTGTTAACATTAATCTCGCGCGAAACGAGAAAACTGGGAAATCCAAAGGATTCTGTTTCCTCTGCTATGAAGACCAGAGGAGCACAATTCTGGCTGTTGATAATTTTAATGGGATTAAGATCAAAGGAAGAACTATCCGTGTGGATCACGTGTCTAACTATCGGCCCCCCAAGGACTCAGAAGAGATGGATGATGTGACCAGAAAGCTACAGGAGAAGGGCTGCGGAGCTAACACCCCCCAGCCTGAGAGCCCTGAGAATGATGAGCCCACAAAAAAGTCCAGAAAACATAAAAAGGAAAAAAAGGATAAAAGAAAGACTGGCCGAGAGGTACAGCCAGAGCGGCCACCCTCTTCCTCATCACCCAGAAGCAAGGTGAGAAAAGAGAAAGATGGCCCTGGCTCCAAGAAGCGCAGCGGCGAGAGCCCCGGCAAGACGACGGGCAAGCCTGCCGCGCCCCCCGTGGTCAAGGCTTCCCGCTGGGGTGGCAGTGCGCAGGGCCCAGGAAGGGAACCCAGAAAGGAGAAACATAGGCACGAGCCCAAATTCTCAGGCAGACAGAAGGCAAGCGAAGACGAGAACAGGGATGGGGCAGAGCACGGAGCCCAGACACCCGTTCTAGCTGGCGCAGCGCGCACTGTGAAGGGCGGAGTCGCAGAAGGAGAAGTAGGAGCTGAGATAAATCTCAGAGGCGTAAAAAGGCTCCTCCCGGGAAGTGGGATCTTCTAATCCCACGGAACACAGGCGTCACCAAAGTCTCCAGCTGCATGGTGGATTTGAAAATGAACTTTTGAAAATGTAATCAAGTCTGTTTCTCTTGTTAATATATTTGGTTCATAAATATGGCCCTTCAATCCACAGACACTAATTTTTGATGAAATTGCCTGGCAGGAAAGAATAATTCTAGATAATTCTAGAATTCTAGTCTTTGTGCTAGATTTTCTTTTCTTTCATTTTAGACAGGGGCTTGCTCTGTAGTCCAGGTTGGTCCTGAACTCCCTAGGTTACCCAGGATGGCCTAGAACACATGGCAATCCTCCTGCCTCAGCCTCCTGAGGGCTAGGATTACAGGTATGTGCCACTCTGCTAGAGTTTGGAACAGCACGACCTTCCAGTTGGCAAGTAGAACTAAAAGTGTGGGTCACGATGTTTAGACTGCTTCATATAAATGTGATAAGGTCCTGAAGAATAGCAAGTTTGGTTTTCTGTCCCTGGAAAAATTTTTAATACTTCTTGTATAAAAAGGACATCCCAATGCTTTCTATGTTTCAAAAGGCTAGCCTTGGGGCCTTGGGGCCCTCTGAGATTCCATCCCTTGAGGAACTGTGTGACATTTTAAACTCTAGCCTAAAGCAGGGTCATTATGGCTTGACTATAGCATGACAGCTGGTTGGAAGCTGGCCAGGAGCTGCTGGTCCTAACAGTTGGACAGATCCCCACCCCTGGCTAGTGGTGACAAACTATTTTTGGCACTCTTGTCTGTCTTTGCTCCTCTTTCATTAGTGTACTCCTGCTTGAACCTAGCTTATCCCCTTGTCCTGTCCCTGGGATGTGGCAAATGCCCATTTCTATTCTTCAACATAGAGTGGTTTTGGCCTTTAGGATTGTCCCTTATTTTTTATTCTGCTAGGTAACAGCTAGTCTCTATAAGTCCTGGCTCACAGTATTTCTAAGAAGCTCCCATTGGGGGCTGTAGGAATAGCACAACGGTTAGAGGGTTTAGGCAAGTCCAAGGCCCTGAGTTTGATTCCCCAGTATCACGTAAACCAGGCCTGGTAGCACACATCTGTAATCCTAGCACTTGGGAGACTGAGGCAGGAGCACTGCTGTGACTCTGAGGCCAGCCTGGGCTCCATAGCGAGTTCAGAACCAGCCTGGATTACAGAGCAAGACCCTGTCTCAAAAAAAAAAAAAAGCTTCTCTTCATTCATTCAGCATATACAGTGTGGTTAGGCCTTCTGTAGCAATTTAACCAAATTCTGCTATATTCTTTCAACAATTAAGTACTCCCTCAGTGCCAGGCATGAAGGTACATGCCTGTAATCCTAGCACTCTAGGAGGTTGAGGCAGGAGGACCACAAGTTTGAACCCAGCCTGAGCATGTAAATTGATTTAGTTTTAATATTTTCAATTATCTTAAATATTTTTAAAATATTTTTAAAATATTTTTTGGGATAGTTCAGTGCAAGGCCCTAGATCTAATGTCCAATATCTCCTTTGTTCTAGTATTGTACATACTACTTATTTTACACACGCATTTTCAAGATATTACTCTAGTTTTCCCTCCCAAGCAGGAGCCTCTTTTCTATCTACTCTGCATTACTGTCCTGATAAGATAACAGTAACATAGAAACAGCAGTAATTTGCATAATTTGTACTCTCTTGATCCTTACAAAACCCAGTAACCTGTAACACGTTGGAGACAGAGAAAATGAGGGTCAGCTCAGCAAACCTTTTGCCTACCTACTCCCAGCTACTCAGGAGGCTGCAATAGGAGGGTACCTTGAGAGCAGGAGTGTGAGACCAGCCTAGTAACACTTGGAGATAAAGGACCAGAGAGGACAAGAGCAGACACGGAAGAGAAGTTAGGGAAGGGGAAAGGATAGGAAGTGAAAGGGCAGAGGAGGAAGGAAGGAAACTGAGGTTCAAAGAGATGCTCACAAATCAAACAGGTTATAAATGGCAAGAAAAATGGCACCCAAGGTCCGGGTTCAAATAACCAGCCACAATTTAGAATATTAAGAAGGCTGAAGGATTGCTCTGTGGTTAGAGTGCATGCTTAGCAAGCACAAGGCCCAGAGTTCGAATCCCCGGCACCACATAAACTGGTGTGGCACAATCCTGTAATCCCAGCACTTGGGAGGCTGAGGCTGGAGGACTGCCTGAGTTCAAGGCCAGCCTGGGCTACAGAGCAATATCCTATCTCAAAAAAAGTAAGATCCTGTGAGGGGAGTTGGATATTAGGTAAAGCTCTAAGAAAGGCTCTGAGGAAGAAGAGCATTCTCCACAATGCTGACACACGCACAAAATCGACACCTGCAGACCATTTGCAGGGCCCATTTTTGTGTTTAGTCTTACATGGTTGTGTTTTCTTTGGAAGAAATGACTGTGTCCTCTAAGCCTTTGTCATTTCTTTCTTTTTTTCTTTTTTCTTTTCTTTTCTTTCTTTTTTTTTTTTGACAGGGTCTCACTCTGTGATCCAGGCTGGTCCTGAACTCACTTCGGAACCCAGGCTGTCCTTGGACTTAAGGCAATCCTCCTGTCTCAGCCTCCCGAGTGCTAGGATTATAGGCATGCAAACTCGTACATAGCAAGCACTTTAACCGCTGAGCCGTTCCTCCAGCCCGAAGCCTTTGTCATTTCACTGCCCCCCTCCCAACCTGGTTGTCCAAACCCTTCTTGAAGGGCTCAGCGTCTGGACACTGGAGGCCAAGGCCTGCCCCAGCAGGGAGTGATCGGAGGCAAAACCGTGGCCTCAAGTATGGCCGGCCGCTTAAGACTAAGGGTTGTTGACTCAGTTCCCGCGCCATTCCCAAAGCAATAAGGGGCATAATCTTAGCACTGTCTATTAAAGATGAGTAGGAAAGAGACAATAAGTGCGACTGTCTCACGTGCCAACCCCCTGGATTTTTGCACTCCTTTCTCCCCCAACCCACAGTCTGACTAAGGCAGTGTCGGAGGGCGGGAGGAGCCACTGACTGCAATTGCGGTGACTCAGTGGAGCACTTCACAGGCATATAGAATTGAATACATTCCCAGCCATTTTTATTATTTTGAGACAGGGTCTCACTAAATTGGAATGGCTGGGCTCGAACTTGCCCAACCTTCCGTCTCAGCCTCCCGGAGAGAGTTGGGATTACAGGCCTGCGCCACCAGCTTTATTTGTATATAATTTGCATGTTAATATCCTTATGGAAGTACGCAATTTATCGGTACTTCTGTAACAGAGAACGTACGACCCACGCTCCCAGCCACTTACCCAGCAGATTTTACTTCCCCGTCGGCTTCCTTAGTCTCGCCAACGCTACCTCTTAGGTCCGCCTCCAAAACATTGGCCCCTCCTCCCACCCGTAAGCTCCTCCTTCCGCGCTCTCTCCCTCCCTAGCTTCCAAATATCTTTTCCCCGCCCCCTTTTCTACTTCTAAACAGGCATGTTCCGGGCAGCTCACCCGACGCTTTAGATTACTATAGGATCCTTAGGGCCCTGAGCTTCGGGGAAGCCCCAGAGCAAATACCAGGAAGACAGGCTGGGACTCAAAGAGAAAAATCTTACACCGAAACGTGCTGAGGAGAAAAAAAAATTTTTTTTTCTAGTCCTGGTTGCGCGGCCTGCTCCAACTTGAAGCAGCGTGAAGGCCCCCCAGGCAGCGGCGAGGGCAGCCCCGCCGCCGGGCCTGGTGCAGCCGCCGCGGCCGCTGTCAGGGAAGTGCAAGCGGCCAATGGAGCCCGGGAGCGGCTGCTGCTGCTGAGGCGGCGGAGTGGGCAGCCCGACCCCGACCGCCTGCACCCCTGGAGCGGGGTTCCCTCGGAGGTAAGCAAGCCTTTCCTTGTGAGTCACCTTCGCCCTGTGTGTGTTAGAGGACCTCTCCTGTCCCGTACAGCCTCCCCCACCCCGGGCTCGACTACAAAACTGCCCCCTCGGTGGGCAGCTGCACCCCAGGGCTCCTCCACTCTCTCCTCATAGGCCTGGGGTCTTTGGGTGCTTTTTGGCCTCCTCTTCTATTTAGCTCCTCCCTCTGTCCCCGGGGATTCCCCCTCCTGCCCCCTTGGACCCGGTTGCCTTCGTTCCCAATTATGATTTTTTAAGTCATGAACCCTTTCCACCCCTTCCACCATGTCCATCTTGTTCATTCTTCCCCGTCGCCGGTACTTCTGCCCCAGACCTTTCCTACGGACTCCGCCTTTATCCTTTTTCCTATTTTGCCCCACTCCTCCAAGGTCTGTGCAACCTCTGCCCAGAATTCCCATTTTCCTGAGTTAAAGATTATAGCCCTACGTTCCTCCACTGTTTCTGATGCCATGACCTCCCCACCACCCACCCCTCTGTTCCTGGCTTGTAAGACTTGCCTGTTCCTTTTCTTAAGGGATCTCAGACCCTCATCATCAACCCCTAAATTCATTTACATTCTGCCTTGACCTTAGTTCTTACCTTTCTTCTCTGGGGTGCTTTATGATTCCTGTAAATGTTTTTTTTTTTCCCCCAGCTTTCTTTTTCCTTCTAAATTCTCCTGGAGATTTATTCCTGTAGGAGAGAGATCGATAATGCCCCCTCCCATTTCAGATTTCCTACTTTGACACACCTCCCTCTTGTTGCAAAGATTCTCTTGATTCTGTTTCCTCTGCGGTCTGCGTATTTTCTGTCACACTCCTTTATCTTCACATACCACTTATTTCAGGATCAGCTAAACCTTGAACTAAGAAGAAACTATGTTAGGAGGGGCAGCGTCAGCTGTCTCAGGCTTTTCTGGACAGAAGGGTGTTTCTGAAGGATGGAGCAAGTTTTGAAGAAGTCCATATCAGATTACCCTTTGTTGACTGCCCAGGAGCTGCCACTAGGAGGAATGAACAGCCCTGCATGGAAACTGAATGAGGTTGTGAGAAATTTTGTTTTGGATTATTTTGGGACTTGTGTTAAACGGGTAACAGAATAGAATGTCTTCCACCCGATCTGGGTCTGAGAGGAATTGGTTTGCTGATTGTGGCTCACTAGAATAGTTTTGGTTGATTCCTAAGGCCTCGGCTGCATTGAGGTTGGGGAGTAACTGGGAAACGGAATATGAGACAATGGAGTTTGTGCGTTCAGAGTCAGGACTCCTGGGTTTAGCATGTGATTTCCTCACTGGACCTCTAAAATGGTCTTAATTGGAGAAATGCCCTACACTGTAAGCATCTGTGCAGTGACTGACTAATAGGTGAGTTGGAGGAAGAATTAGATTTGGTTTATTTGTTTACCAAACTTTCTGGGTTCTCAGGCAGGAGGTGCTTATTACTACTAGTGGTTTTGTCATCCTGAGACTTTTCCTTTTTTTTTTTTTTGAGACAAGGTCTCGCTCTGTGGTCCAGGCTGGTCCTGAATTCACTTCAGAGCCCAGGCTAGCCTTGGACTCATGGTAGTCCTCCTGTCTCAGCCTCCCGAGTGCTGGGATTACAGGCGTGCACCACCACGCCCAGCTTACTGAGACTTTTCCTTAATGTCAGTCTTTCCATTGGGTCCTTCTAGTCTGCAGCAGTGAGTGTAAGCCAGTTTGAAATGCAGGGTCCTTTCATCTACTCTGCTTCTCCCCTAGTGTGTTAAGTTGCTGACCACCTGTGCTGTTCCTTCTATACGTGACCCATAACTCCACAGTGTGGGAAAGCCGTTTGATGAAGCTGGCTGGAAAAGAGCACTTGCAGTGAGCTGGGACTTAGGAAATGAATTGCTGCCTTGTGTGCCATGTTTCTCTTTAGACCTGTGATAGTGAGGTGGGCGCACCAAGTTCCATTCTTCCAACCCTAGGCCTATTTGGAAGCAGTTATGCTATCTCATCCCACTTCTCTTTTCTCTGCAGCATAGCCAGAATGTAGCCTGCTTACAACCTTCCTTTATAATAGAAGTTTCACTCCCTGCAACACCCTCTACCAGAAGTCATATTTCTGTAGTTACTCTACCTTCCTCTGCTGGGTCCATACTGCCTGAGAACATGCTTGCTTGCAAACAGAAGAAAAATTGAGGTTCTTTGATTTGGGGAAGAGGCTTGGGAAGACCCTGTTAATAGTTGACGTGGTACAGAGAGGGTCTAATCCAAGTGCATGTGGGACTGGCACCAGGAAGGAACAGTTCGAGGAGAGGTGAGCATACAGATTGCTTTCTTTGCCATCTCTCTATTTAATCAGGGGTTCCCAGAGCTGGCTTGGGCTGTCTGGCTGGAATCTGCTTATACCAGCTCTGTGGCACTGTAGAGAGTTCTCAGCCAGATTCAATATTGACTTAGCTAACTTGAGACCACTGCCCTTCTTACCTCTCTGCTGTAGCTTGAGAATGCCTTTTTCTCTGATGCCACCATCCTTGAGGGCCTTAGGTAGGCATTTACTTGTTCCCTGGTGGGGCTTTTCATCTCCACCTTTACTGTTGAGATCAAAAGGGAAAGATGAGTTGAGATTTCCGTAAATAAACAAAAAATTGAGTAGTTAGATCTTTTTTCTTTTTCCTTTTTTTTTTTTTTTTTTTTGAGCTCAGAGCCTTCACATTCATACTAAGCTATATCCCTAGTCCATTTTTATTTTTGATTCTGAGACAGGGTCTCACTAAGTTTCTGAGTTGCCCAAGCTGGACTCAAGCTTGCCATCCTCCTGCCTCAGCCTCCCCGAGTTATGGCCATCTGGGCCTGTACCACCAGCCCTGGCTGAATTAGGCCTTAAAGCATAAAGAAAAACTTCTCAACTTCAAAGCAAGGAACTGAGTGTGATATAAAGTCCCTTTTGAAGAGCAATTTAAAAAATATTGTTAAAGGATTGCATGCACTTGGTAACAAATCCAATGATACTGTAAGAGTTTGTGATGAAAGTTAAGTCTCTTTCCTTCCATCCCTCCTCCTACTTCCTCAAAACTAACTTCTTTAATTACCTTGGTGTTTTATTTCTGAAGCTTATCATACCTTTAAATAAAATGTGTGTTTCTTTTTCTTGATTCATTAATTTTTGCAAAAGAGGGCTTTGCCTATTGTTGATATACTTGTGCCAGTATTATTTCTTATCCTTGACATTTCTATAATTTTAATATATTTTAAACCTTAGGTTTCCCACATGCTACATAAGTGGTACCACTGGCTGCAGCTGTTCTCTCTCTTTTGTTAACTCTATAACCATCTACATTGCAGGATGAAGATAACCTCTTTTCAACCTTTTTTTTTCACCTTGTGATCCTTCTCAAAGGATCCTTGAAGCTGGGTGTAGTGACACAGACCTATAATCCCAGATACTTGGAAGGTTGAAGTAGAAGGATCAAAAGTTTGGAGCTAGCCTGGGTGATTTATCAAGACCCTGTCTCAAAATAGAAAATTTTAGCCAAGCGTGATGGTGTATACCTATAATCCCGGCACTTGAGAGGCCCAGGCAGAAAGACTAAGATTTCAAGGCCAACCTGGTCTACTAATGAGACCCTGTTTGAAAAAATAAGCCAACAAAATAAAATACAATAAAAAGAAATAAAAATGTTTTAAAAGAGTTGAAGGTGTTGCTCAGGGGTGAAGCACTCCTGTATTCAACCCTCAATATTGGGGAGGGAAATTTTTTTTAAAAGAAGGGGAAAATTATTGAGCTTGTCCGCTTGTTTGGAGGCCGAGTTCTAAATCACATGATGCTTCTGCATGTGTGCATGCATGTGCATACATGTATGTGCATGTGTTACTAAGGATTGAACCCTTGAACTCTGGAGGTATATTGCTAGCCCTTTTTTAAATTATTATTTTGTGACAGGGTCTTACTAAATTGTCCAGCCTTGCCTTGAATTTGTGATCCTTCTACCTCAGCATCCCTAGTACCTGAGATTACAAGTGTGAGCCACCACACCCGAATTAGATGAATTTTGGTAATTTTTTAATTAATCAACTTGTGTTAGAAATTGGACTGAGGGTTACAAGCTCTCAAGCTATTGCTGAGCTACATTTCCAGACCCCAGGTGATTTCTTAAAGGCTGTTTTATGAAAATGTGGAAACATATAATAACATCTGCATTTGTTTGAACCAGCCCACGTTTATCTATTTCATGGGAAAAGACTAGAAGAGGTGGAGTGACTCCGTGCTCCTTACTATCCTGTTCTGGCAGACACCAGTCAAGTACATCCTTTAATGGAGGCCAATAGAAGATTGTTTATATCTGGAATCTTCAGAGGCAGTGAGGATCAGGAAGCTAGGCCAAGCAGCAGCATCCTCTCCCTTTAGAGTCCTCTGCAGTTGCATCTCTTAACTGCTTAGTCCCACAGAACACATGTGCTTGTACACCCTCCCCGTCTTTGTCAGCTGCTGCCCTGCATTGACCTATAGTGACCTCTGAGGCTCAGATTTGATTCCCTCCTTGTTCAGGTGGGAGCTGTGGAGCACAGCTAGTTGTCAGCACCCATCTACTCCCAACCTACTTTTCTAGGAGTCCCCTGCTGAGCTGGGCCAGCGGAGGCTCTTCTTTTTCCCCAGCTGCTCTATCTTGAAGGGAAGTTGAGGCTCCCAGGGTGACTTATGGAGCATCCCTGAGGGCTGCACAAGTCACTTGATTTTTTAAAGGTCAGAATTTGTCACTTTTTTCTTACTCCGCTCGTTTATTAGGGTAAGGATTGTGACGACAAGACTTGTTGCTTCTCTTTTTAGCACTCTAGTCCTTTGACTTTCTTTAGGAAGGATAGCCATTAAAGATGTATTTGCTTTGCATTCAAAAATAAATAAATTGGTGGTGAGGTCCATATCTGGATTTAGGTTTCGGACAATTCCTTTTCTCTTTCTATTGTCTGAAATGCAAAAATGGTGTGACCCTATTTCCTCCAGCATTCCCTCTCACCGTGATATGCTTCAGATGCAGGCAGTTCCTGGATCTCCAGCGAGCCAGTAGAAATGACCAACCAGCTCCAGGTTTCCAGTTTACTTATACAGGAAAAGAGTCTGGTATTCCTGTACTACCTGCCCCCATCCTGGACATGTGTGTGTGTGGGTGGGGGGAGGGTGGTGAGGAAAGGGTACTGGGGATTGAACCCAAGGCTATGCACTTTGCACTTAGCTTCCAGACCTTTTTACTTTTTTTGTTTTGAAACAGAGCCCCATGAAGTTGCCCAGGCTGGGCTTAATTTTGCAATCCTTCTGCCTCAGCCTCTCTCAGTAGTAGGATTCCAGGCTTCTATCATCATACTTGCCTGATACTGTATGTTTCCATACTACGAATTGAGCCCAGAACCTTCACACTGAGGTATATTCCAGCCCTTTTTATTTGAGTCAGAGTCTTGCTAGTTGCACAGATGGGACTTGAACTTATTGGGTTTTGTTTGTTTTTGTGGTACTAGGAATTGAACCCAGGACTTTTTCACTTAGCTGTGTTCCTGACCCTTTTTAGTTTTTTATTTTGCACTTGAAGTCTTCCTGCCTCTCAGAGTACTAGAATTACAGACACCACATCTGGCTCATATTTTTTTCCTGTGCTGAGAATTGAACCCAAGGCCTTCATGCTAAGCTATTTCCCCAGTCCTTTTTTTCTATGTTTTATTTAGAGACAGTCTGGCTGAGTTTTCCAGGCTAGGCTCAAACTTAAAGTCCTCCTGCCTTAGCCTCCCAGAGCGGTGGGACTACAGATGTGTTCCCCGTACCCAGCCTCTTGCACCTCTCAACACGGTCTGGTTCCCTGAAGAAGAAAGGATGCTGATGGGGAAATTTGTTCACTAGGGAGAGAAGTCCTTTGAATATTGTGATAGGAGATTCCTGATTCTTTTGCCTAGGACATAAAAGAGGTTATGGTATCTTTACCTGCCTTCCTGGTACCAGTATAATTCCAGTTGTGAATATTTAGGGCAGGAATCTGCTGAATTTCCTAATGAGCCCTGAGAGACTGTATGTGGAGAATGCCTAAAATTCATTTCCCTTGAAAGTTTGGGGTTTTTGTTGTTGTTGTTGTTGTTGTCGTTGTTGTTGTTAGGTTAGTTGGTAAGGTTTTTTTTGTCTCCTGCCATGTTAGATAGAGATGGAACCCAGAGCTTCACACATTAGGCAGATGCTCTGCCACTAAGCCGAGCTCTTTGGTCCCCCTTTAATATTTTGAAAAGGGAACTTTCAGGAGCCTTTGGGACTTTTCTGGAATAGAGAAAAAGGGGAGGATGTGCCCAAGGCTGCCGTATGAATCTTAGCAGACATAGGAGGTGGAGGTTCCAGTGGATGCAGTGTGATCCTCGGATGAACGTGCCCAACACCAGGTGTGGCAGAGAATGATTACAGCTTTCTTCTCATTACTTCTGGGCAGCCCTGAGCTGCGAGTTAAGACAGATCCGCATAGGCAGCCATGCTGGTTCTACTGCTCCACAGCGCACTGCCTCACTTTGAGAGTGAGCAGAGTGAAGGAGTTGCCACCTTTTTACTGATACCAAGCTTAGACTCTGTCAGAGGAAGAACTTCTTACTTGACAGACTTATGACAGAGTTGAACTAAATTAAATTAGCCTTTTTGTTTTTCTCTAAAAACAGTTGTTCCCACTTGTCCTTTTGTGAAACTTTGGTGGAAACTGCTGGTAAGCGGGAAGCCAGACTACAAGATGTTGGGCAGATAAGAGTAACCTTAAAGTGTAACGTTTCAGAGACGCAGGGGAGGCCCTGGAACAGGGTAGGGGGGAAACAGAGCCTCCCAGAACGTCTAGAGAATCTATATGCTGAACACTTGTTTTCACCTACCCAAAGTATAGAAACCCAGGGTCACAAGACCAAAGGTAATGTCACTAAAAGTTGGAAATTACCTGTATTCCAGGTCTCCAAAAGCTGCTCTGCTTCTCTTGTTTGTGTATTTAAGGATGTCTTACACTCAGTCTCCTGGCATTTTTGGAATGAGGCCTTGAGTCCATGGTTATGGCTATGGAGGGATTCTGCAGCCAGGTTGATATGACAGAACTGTTCTGCACTGATTCTTCTGACCTGGAGCACTCTAAAAGTCTCTTCTTTTTTCACTGATTCTCCTGATCAGGATTTGGTGAGGCTCTCATTAATTACTGTTAGAGGATGGTAGCTTTCTGTGTTGTTTGATTTTTGGTACTGGGGCTCAAATCTAGGGCCTCACGTGTGATGGACAAGTGCTATATGCTGAGCTATATCCCCAGCTCTATTTTTGTTTTATTTTGAGACAAATCTTCATTAAGTAGCCCAGGCTGGCCTCAAATTTGTGATTCTCCTGCCTCAGTCTCCTGAATATCTGGGATTATAGGTGGGTGTGTATTACCATGACTAGTGAGGATGTGGCTTTTGTTAGCAGTTTTCTCTAGCTGAATTTCCTTCCAGGAGTCCCTCCAGAGAGTTCTTAGTTATGGTTCTTGTTCATCCCTGTTCTTTGATGCTCTAGATGCCCGGTATGTCTGTGTGAAGGGGGAGGGAGAGTGGTACTAGGGATCAAGCCCCGTGCCTTCACCCTGAGCTACATTCCCAGTTCAGTTTTTCTTTTTGATTTTGATTCATTTTCATTCTTGCTAAGTTACCCAGGCTAGGTTTAGACCAGCCTGACTTCTTTTTACCCTCTTTACTATCCTTCCAATTCTTGAAAATATATGTATGATATTAGGGAACATAGTGTTGGGGTAGAAGGCTATCATAAATGTTTTAGAGGAGTCTCAAACAACTAATGTAACTCTAATGTAAAATAATAGTATGTATGTGCAAGCACCTGCATATATAAACACACACATTGTTTACTAACCTTTTAGGTGGTTAGGATTCAGCTGACATTTGAGTACTACCTTGTGCCAGGAACTATGCTAGATCCTTTCATATACATGTACTTATTTCTTATAAATAACAACAGTGAGAAGTATTTTTTCCAACTTGGAGTTAAGGAAACTGAAACTTAGAAGATAAATGGCTTGCATAAGTTTGCACATCTCCTAAAGGCAGAGCAAGGATTTTGAACCCCAGCCTATTTGCCTCCCAAGTCCAGGGTTCTTCCCACTGTACTTCAGCTGTCACAGCACTGGAGAAAGGGTATGAAGTCATGAAGCCAGACAACCAGAGAAATGGCACAGCTCCGGGAGGGTTGATGATGACTGTTGTTGAGCTGTTTTCTTCTAAGCAAAGCCTACATTGTATTTGCTGGTCCTTATTTCCTGGGAGGTTTGAGTCTAAAAGGGAAGATAAAGTATCTGTAACTAGAAAATCACACCAAGAATTTAGTACTACTAAGTAAAGGTGAAGTGTTATATGAGTAAGGAAATACAGTTCACGGGCTGGAGGAATGGCGCAGCAGTTAAGTGCTTGCCTTGCAAGTGCCAGGCCCTGAGTTCAATTCCTCAGCACTACATAAATCTGAGCATGGTATCTTACTCCTGTAATCCCAGCACTCAGAGAGGCTGAGGCAGGAGATTGCAATGAATCCAAGGCCAGTCTGGGCTACACCGTGAGTTCAGGACCAGCCTGGGCCACAGAGCGAGACCCTGTCTCAAAAAAAAAAGGCAAGAAATATAGTTTAAAGAGGTAAAAAAAGATTATGAAGGGAGACATGGGAAGAGCAAGAGGAGGATAGAAAGTATCTGAAGAGCAGCTGGAGGAATGGCACAGCAGTTAAGGCACTTGCCTACCAAGTATAAGGCCCTGAGTTTCATTCCCTAGCACCAGATAAGACGGGCATGGTGGCACACACATGTGATCCTAGCACCCAGGAGGCTGAGGCAGGAGGATTGCGGAGTTCAAGGCCAGCCTGGGCTATATAATGAGTTTAGGAACAGCCTGTGCTGCAGAGTGAGACCCTGTCTCAAAATAAAAAAAAAAAAGTCTGAAGAATTAAGGAGAAGGTGATGAGACCCAAATTTCTCTCCATTTACCTAAAGAATGTGTGAGCCTGTATAAGCCTAGCACATATAAAGCAGCATTTCACAAATATAAGCTTAGCCTTGGCCAGATGGAGTAACTTAAGTGCAGAAGGAATGAAGACTAATGCTGTGATTAGAAGTAGAGGTGGGGGGGGTGGGGGGGTGGAGCTTACTGGGAGACATCTTTTCACGTGACTTTGAAGAAGTCCAGAAAAACAGAAAGAGGAAGTACTGGGAAGGTCATGGCAAAGGAGAGACCTAAGGGTGGCGCCACTAACCAGTGTGTCTATGTTCTCCCCTTTGTTCCTTTCTCCCTTTTCTCTCCTATAGCTTGGAAACTTGAAGTTTGTCTGTAGCCATGGGAGACACTGTAGTGGAGCCTGCCCCCTTGAAGCCAATTTCCGATCCAACTCCTGGCCCACCAGGGAATAACGGGGGCTCCTTGCTAAGCGTCATCACAGAGGGGGTCGGGGAACTCTCAGTGATTGACCCTGAGGTGGCCCAGAAGGCCTGTCAGGAGGTGCTGGAGAAAGTCAAGCTTCTGCACGGAGGTGTGGCCATCTCTAGCAGAGGCGCCCCGCTGGAGCTGGTCAATGGGGATGCTGTGGACAGTGGGATCCGTTGCTTGGATGACCCGCCTGCCCAGATCAGGGAGGAAGAAGATGAAATGGGAGCCACAGTGGCCTCAGGCTCAGCCAAAGGGGCAAGAAGACGGCGGCAGAACTCAGCCAAACAGTCTTGGCTGCTGAGGCTGTTTGAGTCAAAACTGTTTGACATTTCTATGGCCATTTCATACCTGTATAACTCCAAGGAGCCTGGAGTGCAGGCCTATATTGGCAACCGGCTCTTCTGCTTTCGCAACGAGGACGTAGACTTCTATCTGCCCCAGCTGCTTAACATGTACATCCACATGGACGAGGATGTGGGTGATGCCATTAAGCCCTACATAGTCCACCGCTGCCGCCAGAGCATCAACTTCTCCCTCCAGTGCGCCCTGCTTCTCGGAGCCTACTCCTCAGACATGCACATCTCTACTCAGCGACACTCCCGAGGGACCAAGCTGCGGAAGCTAATCCTTTCAGATGAGCTGAAGCCAGCTCACCGAAAGAGGGAGCTGCCCTCCTTGAGCCTAGCCCCCGACACAGGGCTCTCTCCTTCCAAAAGGACTCACCAGCGCTCTAAGTCAGATGCCACTGCCAGCATAAGTCTCAGCAGCAACCTGAAACGGACAGCCAGCAACCCTAAAGTGGAAAATGAGGACGAGGTAAAATTTGGGGAAGGGTCAGAGAGGACATTGGCAAAGGGCTGCATTGAGACAGGATGTCTTACATAGAGTTACTGTGTCTTCTCTGTCCTTCCTTGTTTCACTTCAGTGATAAAAGCCTGGAATGTTAAAATGGAAAAAGACCTTAGAATTCATGTATTCACTCTAACGGCCTGGCCTCATTTTGCAGAGGAAGAACTTAGAGACCCAGCGAGATAAAGTGACTTGCCTCAGGTCATATAGCTGAGGCAAAGCTGATACTCGGGACTGTTGTTTTTACTAAACTGAACTGCCATTCTGTTAACTAACTACATTCCTACTGAGAACTATGGCAGGGACCTGGCTTGAGACTTGGGGTAGCTACCAGAGCCTCTCAGAGCAGCAACCATAGGGAAGGGGCTGTGATCTTTGTGTGTGCTGAAAGGATAGGGTTACGCCAACTAGAGCATGACCCTTGTTCTCTTAGTCATGCTTTCTCATAATCCCTTTCGCTGACTTGTAAAGAGCCTACTTTTGGTTTACATAGGGTAAGGTTCCTTCCTGTCACTGAAGCATCTACAGAACATTCTCCTGCCTGCCTTTCCTCATCGGAATGAATGCCTTACTGGTGTCTTTCCCATATTATGTGGAAGAAACACCAAGGAAAGAGAGAAGCTGTCTTGGTAAAATAAATCTAGTGCCTAGTCAAGTACCTAAGAGTCGAAAGAAGAGGAAGCCACAGTAGCAATTGGGGGTACCCAGTGTGGGGACACAGTGGAGAGGCAGTGAGCACATCTGCAGCATAGAGGCACCCTCCACTCCACATCTGGACAGATAGCAGGGAAAACTGCCTAGTTGGCACCAAGTTTAATGACCTGGTGTCCCAGTCAGACAGTGGTGCTCCAGTACTCTTCTCTGATTGGTCATTGGCTAGGCTCCCATCCTGGCCGTGAGCCCAGCCTTGAAAAGGGAGGGGAAAAAAATAAGGAATTTGCACTATTGAAAAATGTGCATGGCCACGGTCCTGGCATCTGCCTGTGTGGGGCATGACCCACTCATGTGTTGATGCAGGGGAACTTCTTTCCAATAGAGGAAGGTCAGAGTGACTTGAGACAGGAAGAACAGGAGGAAAGGGAAATTACAGATCCTGCTCTCTAGAAATGTGTTGTTTTATTATGTTAACTTAATACTGCTACAGCTAAGAGTGCCAGTATTTATTTATACTTATGTGCCAAGCATATGCCAAGTACTTTATATTTAATCTTCATAATACCCTGATATTATTTTATCAGTGAGACAGGTTAAATGACTTGTCCAAGATCTCTTAACTGTTAAGTGTCAGACCAGGACCCAGATCTACAGCTTGTGTTCATAACCATTCAGCTGAGCTGCTTTAGTTGGTTTTTGGCATGTACTTCCCCAGACCCCGCTGTCAGAGGCCACTGGGAGGAATGACCATGCTGTGGCCACCTATGGTTCCCATCCATGCACAGATAAATCTTGAGCTTCTCTTAGATCCAGAATGGGCCGTATGCATTTCTGCTAGAGTTGGGCATCAGAGCCTGAGGTCCACAAAGGAATGCTGTCACAGAGTAAGAAGAACCCTTCATATTCTGGTGAAAATAAGGTCATGAAGGGTTTGAGAGCTGCTTCATCTTGGGTGAAACCTGCAGTAGTATGCATAGGAGCATCCAGAGATGAATGTTGCCTCTTGCCATGTTTGGCTTTCTTCTGTATCCATTTGTAGACTTCATCTTTGGACCAGGAAAGCAGAGGGCTTCAGGCTTCTCTTGTTGTGTGCTGGTTGTAGATCCCTTCTCCTTGCAGTGAATTCTCCAGGTGGATGGATACCTCTGAGACAAGGGTACTTCATGAGTGTGGAAATCTCTTGTGTGGTTTCTCCAGCTGCCATTCTTCCTAACTTGACTCCTTATCTTGGGTCACTAGATCTAGGAAAGAAAGGAGATGCCACATCCCCAGGCTTTCCTGGGTTATCTGATGCAGGCACAAGGAGACACCTGAATCTACCATGGCTTTTCAGGTTAGAAAAAAACACAAGTATCAGTGTTACTTGGTTTCTACTCATTGAAGTCTTTAGCCTGGGGTCTTTCCTAACTCCTTTGGCCTTTTTTTTTTTTTCTTTTTTTTTTTTTGAGACAGGTAGACAGGGTTTCGCTCTATAGTTCAAGCTGGTCCTTAACTCGCTTTGTAGCCCGGGCTGGACTAGAACTCACAGCACTAATCCTCCTGCCATAGCCTCCCAAGTGCTGGGATTTCAGGTGTGCACCACCACAGCCAGTTTATGTGGTGCTGGGGAATTGAACTCAAGGCCTTGAGCTTGCTAGGCAAGCGTTTTAATTGCTGAGCTATTCCTCCAGCCCCACTCCTTTGACATTCTGAAGATAGATCTATTAAAGCCTTTGTTCTCTATGTGCCAAGAGAAGATGTTTCTTGCCCATAGCAGGAAATACATGCCATACTCAAATTGGGAAACAGAGGATTTGTAAGGCCTGAACAGATACTTCAAGAAGGAGAATCTGTAAATGGGTCCTCAAACTCAAGTTCCCATCCCTGCTTTTCCTGTGGGATATGAGTTTAATCCCAGATTCCTACCAGAGTAGAGGAGTCCAGGGTGGGGTGGGGCCTCTGGGAAGAGGCTCAGGGCCTGCTGCAGTTCTCATCCTGTCTGAGGTCTCCCTCCAGAACTCTTTTTTGCCCAAATCATTCAGATTTGTTTTTCTTTTTTTAGGTGAAAATCCTTTCTGCTCCTCCACAGTCAGAGGGCTGACCAATTTCTCCCATCTCCCACCATCCCGTAGAAACATTTTTTACCAGTCTTGGGGAGTTGTTCTTCCCATTTGTACTAAATGGTAGACATTTTGGCACAGAGCAAAGGTGCAAGGAGCAGAGTGATTTGGGTACCCCTCCCACCCCACACCCTGCCCCACATAACGGCAGTGAAGTAGATCAGTTATGTCTTTTTCAGGCCTGCAACCTTTATACAGAGAAGCCTGCTGCTTGTCACAATGGAAGCCCAGTGGGCTTTTCAGCCTGAGACAGAGTTATGTCAGCTTCTTGGCCTCAGCTTTGCTCCCTGGAGCTGACTCAGTATGAGTGACTCAAGTGCAGGGAATAGGAGGAGAGGAGCAGGTCATGCTATACCACCCTTTCCCCAAGGCCATGTATGGAGTCCATGGGGACCTTCTATGAGGGAATCGGCTAGGAAATTGCTGTGGAGCTCATATCCCACCTAGTGTTTCTTCCCCAACCAGTGCATGGGTAGAAACCAAACCACTAAGTTTTAATAAGCACTGGCACCTTCACTGCTTCAATTCACCCTCCCTCTTCTACCTAGGTCGAAGAATTTGGCCTTTGGCCTTAGAGAGGGGTTTCCAAATTTTGTGGCTTCTCTCTTCTCTCTCTCTCTCTCTCTCTCTCTCTCTCTCTCTCTCTGTATGTCTCTCCCCTTCCCCCCCTCTCTCTCCTCTCTCTCTTTATATTTTTATTTTTATTTTTTTTTTTGAGACAGGGTCTCACTCTGTATTCCACACTGGTCCTGAACTCACTGTGTAACTTAGGCTGCCCTTGAACTCATAGCAATCCTCCTGCCTCAGCCTCCTGAGTACTGAGATTATAGGCGTGCACCACCACGCCTGGAATATGTGGTGCATGGAATTAAACCCTGGCCTTGCGCTTGCTAGACAAACTCTTATTAAACTGCTGAGCTATAACCCCAGCCTCTGATTTCTCCTTTAAAGTGCTCTTTTCTCCAGTTTTTCAAGAAAAAACCTGACTGTAAGACCTCCAGCTAAAAATAGAACTTAAACCATGGAGTTGAATTAAGTTAGTGCTTGAGTTGCATAGTACAAACTCAGTGCCCATTGCTTACCTGCCCTGGGAGCTCTCAGGACTTTGTCTTCAAAGTCCAAGCCTTTCCTCTCTGCATGTTTGCATGTGTATCTGACCCTCCTCCTGCCCAGGTCCACCTCATTGGACCCGTGATGGCCCGTGCGTGCATGAGCACTGTCACAGAGATGCTGAGTGGTGGGTTGTTCCATACATACCAGTAGGATGCAGGAGTAGAGTGGTCTGAGATTATTCTCCTGGGCTTGGACTAAGAGAGCTGCTGCCTCAAGTAATCAACTTTCTCAGATGGATTTAGCCAGGACACAACTCCTCAACTTAAGGAGGGGAGGGGGAGAGATAATTGTAATATATTGAATTCCATGTGAAATAGCCTGATAGAAAGCTTAAGGTTTGAGCCAAGAGGAGTAGCACATGCCTGTAATCCCAGCACTCTAGGAGGCTGAGGCAGAAAGATCACAAATTCAAGCCCAGCCTGGGCGATTTAGCAACTGAGTGAGGCTGTGCTTTAAAAATAAATCATAAAATGGGCTAGGGATGTAGCTCAGTAGAAAGGCCTTGGTTTCAGTCCCAGTACTGTGGAGGATTAAAAAAAAAAAAAGCCTAAGGTTTGGTAAGTACGAGATGGATATATTCTTACTCCTCCCAGCATCCAGCTCAGAGTTTTCCAGAGGTTTCAGGTTCATGGATCTAGGATGCCCTTTGTCACATGGGTTCAAGGTTGAGATTAGGTTTCCCAGGGCTGAAATGGAAACAATTATACAGGTGGCTAAAAGGTTAAGCCTTCTTCCTTCTTGAGATTCCTAAGAAGCTGGAGGAAAATGGGGTTTCCAATAAGAGGGATTGTGCAGCTTGTTAAATCTCATCTCTCCGTGGTGGTGTTTGCAGAGGAGGGAGGAGGGAGGACGCCAACAGGCAAGCTTGGAAATGCAGTGGCTACCCTAGAGACCCAACTTTAGGGTTTCATCCTAAAAGGAAGATTCTTTCAAGCAGTAGTAGAAGGAAATAAAATGAAACCTGAGGCTGCCTTGTCTCTCCAGCCCTTCTGACCTCTGAATCTGAGCTGCCTTCCTGCATCTCTCCCAAGTATTGAAAAACTAAGCTAGTGGTATTTCTGGGTTGGTTTTCTTTCATTAAAACACAAAGGTAGAAATGCTGAAGAGAAGCAGTTATAATCCAAGGTGGAGCTAAAATCTTTGCCTTTGTCTCTCTCCTCTCCCTCCCTGCTCCTTCTTTCCCCCTTACCCTCCGGCCCTTTCCCAGGAGCTCTCCTCCAGCACCGAGAGTATTGATAATTCATTCAGTTCCGTAAGTGGGGCCAGGCTGGGACTGGGTGGCAGGCTCCTCCCATGGCCGCATTTCCTCTCCGTCCCAGGTCTTCTGAGCCCGCAGGCCAAGGCTGGAGTTTAAGGCCCCTTTAGTCCTTGGGAGATCCGCTTCTCCCCAAGTCTCCCAGGCCACTCAAACCTGGAGGAGTCCCCTGATATTTATTGCTGGTGGGCTGAACCCAGGCTGAGATGACTCAGTTGTTTTTCTCTCAGAGATAGACTGGGGTGCCACATTCCTCAGCCTCCAGTTCCTGGGTCTCTAGAGGAAACAGCTGGGGGAGAGGTAGAATTTACTTCTGGACTAGAGCCAAGAACTCCTTGGCAGAATCCCCCAGGATCCCATTTCTCTCACCCAGAGAACCCTTTCCCCATGGCTTCTGCCAACAGACCATCAGATATTTATTGAGTCTTCTAAACATTAGCCCCTGTGCTGGGTGAGCCAGCTCCAAAAGCAAACAAGATTTGGCTTGAAGGAAAGTCTTACCTCCCCACAACTGATTTTCTTTTTAACTTCAGCCACCTTTCTTTCAGATCTTACAGTTCTTCCCAGGATGCCTCTTAATACCCTTTCTCCTTCCTGTTCCCTCTGCACTAACCCCTGATTCTCTGGTCCCACAGTGTCTTGGACTTTGTTGCTGGGCAAAGACGTGAGAGGAAATGCTGGACCCTCTGGGAGTTGGCTGATTTTTTTTTCACGTTTTATTTTATTTGTCTACCCAATCAGTTTTCTATGTTCTTTGATGATCTCTCTTCAGTCATGATTCCTATCTCTCCCACCTGGCAGAGCTTCTGTCTGGAGCCCTGGGGTCACATTTCCAATAAACTCATGTAACTTACAGGTCCCCGACTCAAATGCTGATTTGAGGATGGAAAAGAATTCTGCGTTTTTGAATCTGAGATGACCATATGTTCATTGAGGGGGAAGGTCCTTCTAAAGGTGACCACTTGCCACCTGAGTGAATGGATTCAGGGATCAGGGTGGAGTGAATCTTCAGGTTTCCTCTTTTTTCTTACTCTATTAGGCCCCAGAGATAAGTCTAGGGACTGAAGGGACTCAATTCTGTTGTCCTCCTTCTCTTTACCTCTTTTTAGCTCTGCTCCTATAGCATTCCTGACTGATTACAACACCCTGTTCCATCACTGTGTGTTGCTGGTCAGCCTGCCTCCTCCCACTGTGGGGTAGAGGCTAGAGGATGAGTTATCTTTTGCACCCTGGCCCCTTTGCACAGGCACAAGTAGACTTGGTACTGCCACTTTTCCGAAGAAGCTCTTTTTTCTGCAGTGTGGGGGAGTGAGGGTAGAAATTCTCAATCATGAAACAAAACTAGATAAGGCATGCTGAAGAATGGAGAGAACAGTGTGGTGAGTGAAACGCTGTCCTATAAGAAAAGATAATTGTCTTATCTAACTGAGGGGAGAGGGGATGGGGAGTGAGTTGCCTTGGTAGAAATGCCCCTTATGGTCAAAGGACTTAGACTGGGAACAGAACCCTTTATTATGTCTGGGTGAGTCCATCTTTTTCTCTACCGAACCTCACTTCCCAGGCTGACTTTGCCCTTTCTGAGAATGACTGAAGGCCTGCATGAAGAGCCAGGCTCACAGCTGGGTACTGATGTGGGGAGCATGGTCACTGAAATACTGGAAAGAGCTATTGCTTTCTCCTCCACTTGCCCACACCTTCCTTCCTCCTCTACTTTTTCTTTCCCCGTTGATTGTTCCCTATTGTCACAATTTGCCCATATCCTTTTCATCCTTCGCATGCGCATTGGCCCCTTATGTGAGACTGGAGGAGCGATGGGATACCATGGAAAGAAACAAGTTATTTACATTTGGATGAAGGGTATCTTCCTTCTTGAAAGGGGAAATACTGGCTCGGAACTCCTTTCCAATGGCTGTGGGTCCTGGCCAAGCCTTTCGGCAGAGATTTAGCTCAAGGACCCAGATAAAGAGGGGCAACCATGTTCCTGAGTGAAGTGCTTCAGGTGTAACCACTCTTCTCCTTGGGACGTTCAGTGACCTCTCCAGATGTGTTTCCCTGTCCATCCTAAAGCTTCGGGACAGTACTTACAGAGCACAGATCTAAGAGAAGAGGGACACATCCTAGAAACCTGAACTCATGGCCCATGTGTCCTCATGAAATAGCTGTCTATAGAGAAGGAATGTGCTGGCTGTGCTCAGTTTGAGCCCAGAGGGGCAAGTGCAGGTTCTCTAGACACTGGGTCCCTGGCCTATGTGGCCAGTAGAGATTGCAGGGCTGGGGTACATTTTTCTGTAGTTTCTTCACTGTCTTTTGCTTTATCCCAACTCCCTTTAGCCTGTCCGACTGGCCCCTGAGCGAGAATTCATCAAGTCTCTAATGGCAATTGGCAAAAGACTGGCCACGCTCCCTACCAAAGAGCAAAAAACACAGCGACTGATCTCAGAGCTCTCCTTGCTCAACCATAAGCTCCCTGCCCGAGTCTGGCTCCCCACTGCTGGATTTGACCACCACGTGGTCCGCGTGCCCCACACACAGGCTGTTGTCCTCAACTCCAAGGACAAGGTAGGTAGGCCTGACCTAAATGCTATGCCTTGTCTGACTCCATTCCCATGATTGTCCAGGGTTCAGTATGTACACAGGGATTCTCCTACCAACATCTTGGACTCCCTTCATAGTTTATGCTGCATGCACCATGAATCCACCTCAGCGCTGTTAGGATTCTCAGAGCCCTCCTGTCTTCCTCCTTGGGCTTTGTTTTTCTGGACCAAAAAGGCCTAAACTTTTCAATTTGCTTCTTGCTAATCCTTAGGAGAATTGTTCTCCAACTCCTGACAGTCGTTTGGTGGCTCTTCTCCTGTAAAGAATGACTACTCATGGCTCAGAGTCTTCTCTCAAAGGAGGTATTGAATCTTAGAATCCTCCTTGAGTTTGTGCCCAGTTTTTTCTAGCCTGTCTTTAGGACCAGCTCAGAAAGGTTTCTAGGCTTCAGTTATAAGCTGATGATAGAGCAGTTTTGTTCAACCGCGTTGTTTATTAAAGCTTTTGAAGCTAAAGCTGAAACATCTCAAAGACTTGTGCATTCTCTCACCCTAATATTTTTTTTTCTTTCTCAAAAGCAAGGAGTTTATTGAGAAAGTAAAGCTCTTGAAGAGAGGTCGAGAGGGGAGTCTCAAGTGAGAGAGGGAATGAAGGACTTGAGCTCTTTATAAAGCTTTTACTCAGGTTGTTTCAATCAGCCCTCTTGTGGTGGAAGTTATAGAATAATGTAAGCCCACTAATTACTTCAGGGGATCTAAAAGAAACTAGGAAGGGGAGGATAAGCTATCTGTCTAAGCTACTTCTCCTTTATTGCCCCTGGGAAGGCCTTGGACCGTGACTGGACCTTGACTTCACCTTGATTTCACTTCAGTTCCAATGGCTGCTGGAACACCCTGTCTTAGTCCTACCTGTCTCTCCTCACCTATGCTCCTACCTAATACTTCCCCCTCTGAGGAGACCAACCCACCTCTATAGGAGGAGGGGGTACCTATCTGTCTGGGCTGCTTCATGCTGAGAGTGGGCGATGTTGGGGTCAAGGGATCTCCTTCAGAGGCTGTCTGTCCAGCGGCCCACACTAGAAGGGTTCGTTCACTTGGGGCTCCATGTGTAGCTCCATCTGTAGCTGGATGACCCCATTTTTATCTACATGTGACAAGCCCCCAGAATGTTACTGCTGGTTTAGCCTGATGTCTGGGTTTAAGAACTCTTGCTATGCTTGAGAATAGTCAGTCAGAGTTCACATGGAAAATTTAAAGCAAGAAGGAGCTTATTGAGAAGGTAAAGTTCTTGAGGAGAGGTCAGAAGGGGGTCTTGAGTGAGAGTCCCCTCACCCAGATCTTTTATAGAGGTATAATAAGCTTTTATCGTAAATATGCTACTCATAGTATTAAGGGGCTGACGGATGAGGGTTGGAGCTAGGAGCAGAAGGAAGTGTTAAAGTGGAGTTTTAGGAGATAGGAGTGGAGATAAATTGGAAAAACTGTTCTCCTACCTCCACCAGGCTCCCTACTTGATCTACGTGGAAGTCCTTGAATGTGAAAACTTTGACACTACCAGTGTTCCCGCCAGGATCCCTGAGAACAGAATTCGGAGCACACGGTCTGTAGAGAACCTGCCTGAATGTGGTATCACCCATGAGCAGCGGGCTGGCAGCTTCAGCACTGTGCCTAACTACGACAACGATGACGAAGCCTGGTCGGTGGATGATATAGGCGAGCTGCAAGTGGAGGTGAGGGGGCTCCAAGGAGGTAGTCCTGGAGCACAGCGCCTGTTCTCCAAGCTCTTTCAGTGTACTAGAGACATGATAACATATCTCCTAGAGATGAGGCAAGTGCCCAAGGGTCGGTGTGGGTGCTGCAGGGTGTCAGAGGGACAAGCGTGAGTAGCTCTAGTCTGGAATAGATTCAGTAGGGCTCATTCTCCTGCAGGAGTTTAAGTTAAATGTAAGGAAGAACTACTAGAGCTGGGTCAGTGAGAGAAATTCAATGAAAATACTTATTGAATTCCTGCTATTTTAAAAAGAGGTCTTTTATACCTCTTTGGTAGTATTTAGGATCCAACCCCTGGTCTTTGCACTGAGCTGCATTCCAACACCACCACCTTCCTTTTTTTTTTTTTTTTTTTTTTTTTTTTTGGAGATAAAGCCTTGCTGTATGGTCCAGGCTGGTCCTGAACTAATTGTCTATCCCATACTGGCCTCAAACTTAAGGTAATATTCCTGCCTCAGCCTCCTGCAGTGCTGGTATTACAAGTGTGAGCCACCATGCCCAGCTGTTTTTTATGCGGTGGTAGGGAATAGAACCCAGGGCTTCTAACCTTCTAACCACTGAGTTACACCCCATCTTCCTTCCTGCTCCTACCTCCATCCATTTTTTTTGGTTTTGAAACAGGGTCTCACTAAGTCAGTAAGTACTCTAGGCTGGCTTCAAACTTCCAGTCTTCCTTCATCAGCCTCCCAGAGTGCTGGGATTATGGGCCTGCAGTACCAGCCCAGGGTATTTGAACAGCACTCTGAGAAACTAAGGAAGGAGGCTCACAAGTTCAAGCCCAGGGCTGGAGGTGCAGTTCTGTGACTAAAAGCACTTGCTGAATGCACAAGGCCCTAGGTTCTAGTCCCAGCACTGAAGATATCTGGGTATCATGATGCATGCCACTAATCTCCACACTAAGAAGCTGAGTTCAGGGCCAGCCTGGACTGCAACACCAGATCGTGTGTCAAAAAAAAAAAAAAAAGATGAAGCCTAGCCTGGGCAACTTGGTGACTTACTGAGACCCTGTCTTGAAGATAAAAACTGGGGGTAGGGAGCCTGAATGAATAACACAGTGGTTAAAGCACTTGCCTTGCAAATACAAGGCCCTGAGTTTGATTCCCCAGCACCACATAAGCCGGGCATGGTGGCACATGTCTGTAATCCCAGCACTCAGTAGGATGAGGCAGGAGGGTTGCCATGAGTCCAAGGCTAGTCTGGACTACATAGTGAGTTCAGGACCAGCCTGGGCTACAGAGCAAGACCCTGTCTCAAAAAAAAAAAAAAAATCAGACTTCTGGATTTCATTTTTAATAACTCTAGTTCAGATTTATGGTCAGACCTAGAAGTCTGCATTTTAGCAAGTACCTCAGTTAATTTGTGATGTAGGTAGGTCACACTTTGAGAAACACTGCTGTGGGGTGTGTCTGTGTAGGTACCTTGGTTCCCTGGGGTCCCAGGGGTCAGAACGATAGGGAACTGTGGGAGCCTTCTGGAGCAGTCTTGTAGGGGTGATGGATATGCCACAGCAATTGAAACAAGAGGTGAGAAAGAGAGCTCTGTGCTTAACACTTCTGACCAGCACTCCCCTGCTCTCCTCAGCTCCCTGAAGTACATACCAACAGTTGTGACAACATCTCCCAGTTCTCCGTGGACAGCATCACCAGCCAAGAAAGCAAGGAGCCTGTGTTCATTGCCGCTGGGGACATCCGGTACGGCTACGTCATTTGCCCTCACTTCTCGTCCCTACACATGGAGCCCCAAGTGGACTAACCTTTCTAGTGTGGGCCGCTGGACGGACAGCCTGTCTCTTTGTCTCCTTCCTGGTCAGCTTATATCTTTTCCTTTCCTTATCTCTCCTTGCCCTGAAATTAAATTTTAAGAAGATTCCAAAAACATGAAAGCACCAGAGGTAGGAATTTGAGCAGTGTTTCTCAAAGTGGCGTCGCAGATAGATGCACACCAGAATCAAGGGAGAGAGGAAATCAGAATATGTTGGAAATGCAAATTCCAAGATCATAGCTATTCAGAATCCTTGGGACAGAGTGTCAGGGAGAGCCAGGTGCTCTGCATTTTAACATAATCACAAACTACCAAGTTAGCAAAATGATGCCCCTCGTTATGCTCCCTATGTGAGCCTCTCAGACTAGGTTCCTGTTTCTTTTGCCTGGAATTCAGAAACAGTGCAAACAGTGCTGACACACACGGAGGCATTGAGGCTCTGGGGTAGCTCCTCCAACAGACAGTATCTTTTCTTCCTGCTAGACGTCGCCTTTCAGAGCAGCTGGCTCACACCCCTACAGCCTTCAAGCGAGACCCAGAAGATCCCTCTGCGGTCGCTCTCAAAGAACCCTGGCAGGAGAAAGTGCGGTGAGTGGGGTAGGGCAGAATCTGTCTCTCTATAAGGCCCAGGGAAGTTACTGCACCGTCCTTACCACACACCAGCCTCCAAACCTTTCTCTGACTTCTAGGCACTTTTAGTTCTCATCTTGGCATCTCCCTGTGACATCCTTTCTTCCTTTCTTTACAGGCGGATCAGAGAAGCCTCTCCATATGGCCATCTCCCCAATTGGCGGCTCTTGTCAGTCATTGTCAAGTGCGGAGATGATCTTCGGCAGGAACTGCTGGCCTTCCAGGTGTTAAAGCAACTGCAGGTAAAAAAAGGGAGAAGAAGGAAAAGGAGCCAGCCCGTCACAGAGGAATAGTTAGTTAAAGGTGTGGTACCTATAAAAAATGGAGTACTATGAGACCATAAAGACAGATATGAAGCATTTGAACAAAAAAGGGCCACCTAGAGTCAGTAATGCTCATGGAAATGGACCAAGCACAAAAGACTGACTTTAGATGGGTGTCCCTCTTATGAAATGCACAAAAATAATGACATAAAAAGGCCCCAACATAAATGGCAGGGTAGAAAGAGAGGCAGTGGTCAGATAGGAAAGGGGTGAATCTCTGAAAAAAAGTTGGACATAGACGCTCACAGATTCCCCAGACCTGGTGGTTCTAATGTGTTACAGAATTTGGAATTCACGTATTTAGGGAAAAAAAAAGTTAAATTTTAAGTCATGAATTTTTTTTTAACCACAATAAAATTATTGTTTAAAGAAAAGAAAAGAAAAGGAGCTAGGTATGGTAGTGCATACCGCTGACCCCAACCCTCTGGGAATCTGAGGGAGGAGAATATGAATGTTTGAGTTCAGCCTGGGCAATTTCCCAATTTAGCAAAACCCTATCTCAGAATTTAAAAGGGGCTCAGTGTGAAGACCTTGGGTTATCTCTAGTAATGAAAGAAAGGGGGAAAAAGGAGAAAGAAAGAAGTGAATTCAGCCTAACTCTAGACCACCTGAATTACCTCACATGTTCTGCAGGGAGCTCTGCTGGGGAGCAGCTTCCAACGTAGTTTTCAGTATGAAGCAGGTTAAGCTAAAGATACTGCCCTTCCCCCAGCAGCACAGTCCTAGGAACAGCTCCACAGCGGCCTCTGTTGGCTCTTTTATAAACTGCATGTGTCCTGTACTGACCACTGAATATTGGGGAGCTGAGATACCTACCTGTCTCCTGTGTGACCTGTAGGTTGATTGCCTGCAAGCAGCCTCACCTGTTTTTGTAATTCTGTATTTTAAAATGAATATTTTAGACCTAATTCTTCCTGTTGTGTATGTTCGTGTGTGTGATACTGAGGATTGAGCCCAGGGCCTTCATACTGAGCTACATCCCGTTGTAATGTTTTAATCTCTGAGACAGGGCCCCAGTAAGTCAGCAGGTTTTATAAGCTGGGCTTGTTTTGTTTTGTTTTTTTGTTTTTTTGAGACAAGGTGTTGCTCTGAGCCCAGGCTGGCCCTGAACTCACTAGACTCACTATGTAACCCAGCTGGCCTCGGACTCACAGCAGTCCTCCTCCTGCCTCAGCCCAGAGTGGCTGGGATTACAGGTTTGCGCCACCACACCTGGCTTTTATGTGGTGCTGGGGGATCAAACTCAGGGCCTTGCGCTTGCTAGGCAAGCACTTAAACAGCTGTGCCATTCCTCCAGCCCTGGGCTTGAATTTGTGGTCCTCTTGCCTCATCCTCCCAGAGTGCTGGACAGCACTGGCCTAGAGAATTTGAACCCATATACGTAGCCTGCACTCTTCCTGTTTGTACGATCATGCTGTCTCCTGTCCTCTCTGCCTCTCATGTACTTTCTACCTATGTGATTGATGTCTTCCCTCACATACCTGTAAGTGTAGTTTCCTATCTTTGTCACGCCCTGCACTTCCTTCCATTACTTCCTGGTTCTGAGTCGATCAGTGGGTCTTACTCCCTATATGGCTTAGAATCCAAGGCCACCAATAAGAGAGGCTGGAGAAAGAGGAATTTGAGCCTCCTTCCCTATTTTTAAGCAAGATACCTCTGTGTCTCCTCACAGGCCATTTGGGAACAGGAGCGAGTGCCCCTTTGGATCAAGCCATACAAGATTCTTGTGATTTCGGCTGACAGTGGCATGATTGAGCCAGTGGTCAATGCTGTGTCCATCCATCAGGTGAAGAAACAGTCACAGCTCTCCTTGCTTGATTACTTCCTCCAAGAGCATGGCAGTTACACCACTGAGGCATTCCTTAGTGCCCAGCGCAATTTTGTGCAGAGTTGTGCTGGCTACTGCTTGGTCTGCTACCTGCTGCAAGTTAAAGACAGGTAAGTGGGGAGCTGCCCCTCATGCTGACCCGCCAGGGTCCCTTCTCTCCCTTCATGTGTAGTTCTAAATTGGTGAGACACATATTTTTAGCAGACAGATGCATTAAAATGACATCCGGGGAGGCAGACTGACAAGCAGTAGGGTAGAAGAGCAAAGAAATGAAGGATTTGTAAGAGGAGTGAGGGTTTGAGTGGGGAAGGATGGAAAAGACAAGGGAGAATGAGAACAGATAAAGCTATAGGGCATGCCTGTAATCCCAGCACTCAGGAGGCTGAGGCAGGAGGATTGCCATCCTGGGCTCCAAAGTGAGTTCAGAACCAGTTTGAGCTACAGAGTGAGACCCTGTCTCAAAAAAAAAAAAAAAAAAAAAAAAAAAAAAAAAAAAAAAAAAAAAAAGGCTGTTGGAAGAAATGTGTTCCAGGTGAAAAACACATCAGTGGGCTTAAACTTGGGCTACACTGCATGGAAGAGGAATAGCAGATATTGACACGTTGAGGCAAAATTAGAAGGTGCTTAGGGTGTGGAAATATTGCTCAGGAGTAGAGTACTTACAAGTTCCTGTGTTTAATCCACAGTACTGGGAGAAAAAGGAAGGTGTTTGTTGTAAGGCACAAGAGTTTGTTTTTTCACACAGAGAGATGCCCCTGATATTATGCATGAGGGTGGATGTAACTGGGCCCTTAGCAACAAAGCAAAACGTGACGGAGCTTGTCACAGGCAGTGGCTAAGAACAGAAAGGGTGAGATAGATGTGAGAAACACGTGGGGATGAAATTGAAGCTCCTGAGCATGGATTTCCCTTGCTTCTCATACTAACATAGTTTCCACATGATTTCTGATTTAAGTACCTATTGTTCTGCCCAGAGCTGTCTTTTTCTTTTCTTTTCTTTTTTTTTTTTTTCAGTATGACATGACTTTTCTGAGGCCTAGCTCCACATCTAAATGAAAGATTTGAAAGATGTATGACAGGTAGATAACCCCACCACCTGTGCCCTACCTTCCAAGAGTGTCTCTAGACAGTGTCTTGGAGTCCATATCCTGAATGTTTCTGTAAGCCATAGCTCTCCCTGAGCATAGTGAGATGAATTTCTGTTAATGTGATATTGTACTATTACTTAACAGCAGCTTATCATAAATCTAGCAACTATTAAGTCTGCCGTGGCCTAGCATTTTTATTTTTAAACCAGATGAAAATCTGTGTGACAGTGCTTCTTTATTTTTTTTTTTTTAAAAAAAGGAACTTAAGGGTGGGTTTCTTTTTGTACCTAAGCTCTTTTCATTGTGGCTGCCCTGCAGATGAACCAGCATAGGCTCTGGGTTTGTGGGCTGTGGAAGAATGCAGCCATAAGGAGTTGATTACAAACTTTAGGTTGTCTCTCAAAGCATCAGGATTATGATCCCAGGGCCTAGAAAGCCTATGGCTCAGCATTGGGAAAATGGCAGGAAAGCTGACATTAGCAGGGCCTTGGAGCCTTCCTTTAGGAAACTGAATCAGACAGATTGTTAAAGACTTTTTTTTTTTTAAATAAATAAATAAATAAAGATAGGAGCTGGATAGCAGGGTATCTGCCTGTAATCTCAGCTACTTGGGAAGCTGAGGTAGGAGAAGTTCAAGGCCAGCCTACAAGACCTGTTCAAAAAAAAAAAACCAACTTTTCTTCAGTGCTATCCACAGAGATAGCAGCTGTCTCTCACTTGATATAATGGCTGCCCTCAGGCCTCTCATGAAACCCAAGATCATTAAAAAGAGGACCAAGAAGTTCATCTGGCACCAGCTGGGATTAGGTGGTCCATGGGCAGCTGCTCCGGGTGGCCCTCACTCACTAGTTGGACTTGAATGTGAAAATAAGCGTCACTGGTGGAAACCCCAAGGTTTTGACAGCAGAATGCAAAGAATATTCAAGGGCCAGATCCTGATGTTCAGCATAGGTTATGCAAGCAAGAAAGCCAAGCACATCCTTTCCAGTGAATTCCAGAAGTTTCCAGGCCACGATGTCAAGGAGCTCGAAGTATTCTGATGTGCAATAAATCTTCCTGGGCAGAGATCGCTTACAGTGTTTCCTGCCTCCAAGAACTGCAGGACTGTCATGGCGGGAGCAGCCCAGCTAGCTGTCGGAATCCCCAATCCCAGTGCTCAGCTGCACAGCAAGAAAATGAACAGACCACTTGGGTGCATGTTTTATTTGTACTAAATAAGACCACAAAAATGGAAAAGACAGTAGATTTAAGATTGGGAGACACCCTGCACCTGAAGCCGGAAGATGGTGGCACAAAGATGAAAGAGTCACTAAAGTTAATCAGCTCTAGGCTCCAACTTGTGGTAAAGTGAAGCAGAGGCTAGGTGCAGGGTCTCAGGGTGGTCAGACAAAGTGAAATCCGTCATCCTTGCCAGCAGCTGCCCAGCCTTAAGGAAACCTGAAGTAAAATAAAATAGTGTGCTACATAACGTCTATACTACAGTGGCGGGAGTATCAAATCAGACACAGCATGCAGAAAATGCTACTAAGTATGCACACTTTTTAATAAAACTTGACAGAGCTTGTTTTTTTGTTGCTGGTTGGTTGGTTTTGGGAGTTTGTTGTTGTTGTTGTTGTTGTTGTTGTTTGTTTCTTTTTGTTTTGTTTTTCAGAGCCTGTTTAAAGAGAAAAAAGATAGCTAGTGTAATCCCAGCACCCTGGGAGATGGAGGCAGGAGGGTCACAGGTTTAGGGCCAGCTTGGGCAGCTTACTGGCTTAGTGAGACCCCCATCTCAGAATAAAGATAAGAAAAGCAATGAGGATGTGAAAGCCCTAGGGATGGAAAAGGATATAGTTAAGCCATGAGTGGCATCAGCCACTGGAAAGCAGCAGTAACAGTGAGTGGGCCCCATATGGATACAGGTTCTAAAGATCTCTACTTCAGAATGAGTCCCAAGCACTTTTCCAGCTGGACCTAATAAGATAAGAAGGAAACTACCCATCTGCCTTGGACCCTGGGCAAGTCAGTCACTCTCTCTCTCAGGGCCTCTTTCCTCACCTATAAAATAAGTGAATGGACTAGGACAACTGTGGGTCTCAAGATTGTGCAGGTGGGCTGGAGGAATGGCACAGAGGTTAGAGTACTTGCCTAGCAATCACAGGGCCCTGAATTTGATTCCCTGGCACCACATAAAGCTGGGTATAGTGACACCTGTAATCTCAACACTCAGGAGGCTGAGGCAGGTGGATTGCCACTTTCAAGGTTAGCCTGGGCTACACAGTGAGTTCAGGACCATGGTGGGCTACAGAACAAGACGGTGTGTCAAAAAAAAAAAAAAAGTGCAGGTGCTGCCAAATGCTTTCCCAGAGGGAAGGATGAAGGCCTCAGGTAGGACTTGTTCTCCCCACCGCTCCTCTTTTGGCCAGTCAGACTGGAGGGTATTTATCACGCGAGATTCCTTAGCCTAACAAAGCCTTCCTTGCCGGGTGAGGAGGTCCGTGGCCTGGTCCATGACCAGGCCTCCAGTCCAGCGCTTAGCATGTTCATTGTTCTTTATCCTGACCATTCATGTGGGAATCACAAAAACCTGGGATTTCTCTCCCTTTTGCTCTTCTTCCTCTACAGCTGGTTTGTAACACTTGCCTCCTGGAGCTTTACATAAAAGTGATTTAAAATTTGCCACCTGAAGCCCTACACTCTTACATTTCAGGTCCACTCAGCCCCATTCCTGCCGTCATTGCATCCTCTGATGCGGCGTCAGCTCTGCAGTGGACTGATAGGGATTACAGATACAGCACAGACAAACCTGTTCCGAGTGGAGGCCTCTAACCTAGCATAGCAGTTACTTCTGGGTACTCTTATTATACTGGGATCACTTTTGATGCTAGTGTAATTTTGGTGAAATTGGGATAACCTTGAACTTTTTGCTAACTTGTTAATAATAGCCATTTCAGACTCCGTAAGTTTTATTCGTGGTTTTGCTTCTGACTTTTGTTTTTCATGCTAGCTTTAGATCCTTGGACTTTTCATTCTTTCTTCCTTTTTATGCTAACTTTAGATCCTAGGAGTTTGGACCCAGAGTTGTAGGGGAAACGTGGCAGATGCCTCACCCCAAGCTGCTGTCCTGTGGCCGACATGTTGCAATTTGAAATTTCAACCTCAGTCAAACGTCTTAACTGCTTCTTCCTCTCCCCTCCCTCAGACACAACGGGAACATCCTTTTGGACGCGGAAGGCCATATCATCCACATTGACTTTGGCTTCATCCTGTCCAGCTCACCCCGGAACCTAGGCTTTGAGACATCAGCCTTTAAGCTGACCACAGAGTTTGTAGACGTGAGTCCAGAAGTGCCTCCAGGGTCACTGCGCTGTCTACCGTGGGAATGCCTTCCCCCAAATTAGGGATAAGCAGAACAGAAATGGTGGTGAGAGTGAGGCAGGATTTCCTGAGAGCTTCCTGACTTACAAAGGGCTGGGAAAAAATCAAAAGTTGGCATGATTGCTCCGAGAGGAAGAGTTATTTTAGAAGGCTTGTGGGACAGAGACCATTCTTGTTAGCCCCTCTGTACATACAACTGTCATCCCTTCAAAGGTTATGGGTGGCCTGGATGGTGACATGTTCAACTATTACAAGATGCTGATGCTGCAGGGGCTGATTGCAGCCCGGAAACACATGGATAAGGTGGTGCAGATCGTGGAGATCATGCAGCAAGGTAGGGCTGGGGAACAGCTAGAGACCCACATGCCTCAAGATTCCTGCCCAAGAGGGCTGCAGAGGGTTGATCCACATCAAGACTCTGAAGCTGGGTGTGGTGGCACATGCCTGTAATCCCAGCACTTGGGAGGCTGAGGCAGGATTGCTGAGAGTTCAAAGCCAGCCTGTGCTCCATAGTGAGTTCAGGAACAAACTGGACTTGAGAGTGAGACCCTGTCTCAAAAAAAAAAAAGACTCCGATTGGTGGGGTTGGGGGAGGGGGTTATTCCTAGAGTGTTTTTATTCCAAAGAGCTGGGGCTGGGGGAGGGGTTGGGGCAAGAGAAGCTACCTGCCGAGCACTATCACAGCAGACCCTGGCACAGCCTCCTGGTCCTTCCCATTTCTGTCCTTTGTTCAACTCCTGAGTTTCTTGGTCTCTCTCCATTGCCCATATTCACCAACTCCTGGTGCTTCCAGCTACACTGTAGTCCACATGCCACGCTGACCTGTCTGTCCTGGCCTTAGCCACTCGTGTCAAGGACCTTCGTTTCCCCTTTTCACCCGTCCTGCTCTGGGCTTCTTCCTCTCATCTTGCCCTTTTCTACCACGCTGTTTCCCCACTATCTGGACCCTTACAGTCTTTTGCTCAGGTTCTCTTCTCTCCCAGCTTCCAAGCTCTTGTCCACATCCCTTTTCTCAGCTCCTGGTGAACACCAGTCTCCTCTTCCCCATCCCTGCCCCACCCCACAGGTTGTTGCCGTTGCACAGGAGCATCCCCGTCTGGCCCCGTGATGACGGTGGCCCAGGTGATCTGTGAGTGTCAGACGTAGCATAGGCAAAGTCCTGCAACCAGATAAGTTGTACCCAGCTCAGGGCCCGCACGCAGGGCGTCTTCACAGCCTTCCCTCTGGGTACTGAGCCCTTACTCGGGGAGATGGTATGCCTTCTTCCCACCTCTGCCCACAGACCCTCACTCACAAAAGGGCTTAGGAATGTGGGGTAGAGGTGTACTTGAAACAGGGGCCCCTCCCTCCCTAACCAGTTCTTGTTCTGTGCTCAAGCAGAGCCACATCCATACTGACAGCTTTCCAAGGCGGGGAGGGAAAGGGCTTTCAAGCACCCTGGCTCCAAACTTCCTGTGAATGTTACTACTGCACATCCTTCCTATCCACGTGACCTGCAACCCCCACTGCTTCCCCCTAGGTTCTCAGCTTCCTTGCTTCCACGGCTCCAGCACCATTCGCAACCTCAAAGAGAGGTTCCACATGAGCATGACGGAGGAGCAGCTCCAGCTGCTGGTGGAGCAGATGGTGGATGGCAGTATGCGGTCTATCACCACCAAACTCTATGATGGCTTCCAGTACCTCACCAATGGCATCATGTGACACTCTCCTCGCACCCAAGAGTAGTGGGAGGATCCGGGGCACGCTCCCGTGGGAGTCTATATGAGAAATCCCAAACCAGGAGATCCCACCTACCCAAACCATCACTCAAGGAAAACAAGGCAAGAAACACCAAGGATCACGTGGTAACTGCAGGAGCTTGCCGAGGGGTAGGAGAGCTGCCGGCCACGGAGGCCAGAGCAGAGGGGCTCCTCACCCCTGCTATGTCAGTATCACCACCTGCCAGACTCCAGGCCGCACTGCTTTCCAGAGACTATAGGTGATAAATGCAAAGAGCACAGGGCCTCTCCCCTGGCCAGCATCGGAGAGGCTCTCTCCACAAGCCACCCCTTAATCAGTTCTGGTTCCCAGCAGGGGAGAGTGGGTTCTTGGTACTTGGGACTTGATCCTGTGGTTGGCCTTCGGCCATGCTGCTGCCCAACTCTATTACCCTCCCTGGGACTGGCCCCCTAGTCCAAGTTCTTTTGATAGGTGGGCTCTGCCATGGGGTCCTGCACTTGCTGAGCTTCCCCATCATGGGAGTGAGGAAGGGAATTACTACAGTCCCCCCCAGTGTACAGAGGGTGTTGGCCTAGCCATGGGGAAGTCCTTACCCAGATCCCTTCCTCACACCCAGGGAAGTAGTTCTCAATTTTTTATTTTTGTTTGAAATGAAATAAAGTCCTTAGTTAGCCACCTGTGTCACCTGAGCTGTTCCTTGCCAGGGGGGACCGGGTGGAATGAGCAGATGCCTCCACTCAAGAGATGACAGAGGCCTGCTTTTCCCCCGCCTGTTGTGGTCTGTATCATCTCTTCCCTGAGAAGGGCCTCCAGTTCTGATTCTCACCCCCTCCCTTTGACAGTCTACTTTGTACAAGCACATAAAAAGAGCCTGCGTGGGGATTAAACCATGAGCAGTTTTAATGGTCTGGTTCTCTCCCTCCTGTTTCTCCCAGTTAGTATTAATACTACAAGAATAAAGGATTCCTGAGAGCCTGTCCCCTCCACTCCTGGACCCCCCCCCCCCACAGAACTCATCCCTCACCAACCCTCCCCCTGTATTTCTGGGGAAAAAAAGACAAGTGAAAGGCACTGTGGGGGTGAGGAGCTTGAGAGCCAGGAAGTGTAGGGGGTGCTAGGGGAGGACCCAGCCCAGAGGAAGAAATCCTAGTCTGTGCCTCAAGGAATTACGGAGGGTATGCCCGACCCCCAGCCCCAGTGCTCCCCTGTGCCTGTCTGGCAGGCTTACCAAGGTCCCATCCTCCCACCCTGAGTACACACTGGGGATCGGCAGCAGGAGCATGATCAGCGTTGGGGTCAGGGAAGAGTGGAGGCCACTCTATTTGGACCCAAGGGCCTAACTCAGAGGGAGGTTGCAAATCACTATAACCCTCAAAAGCTTTTTCTCTCAGGGTTAGGGGAAGGGGAACTGAACAAAATGTGAACGTTAAACTCCCTAGCCCAGGGACCAGGCAGCAGCAGCAGCAGCAGTAAAACCCAGGCTCCCAGGGAGCGGTAGGGACTGGTCAACCCCAGGCCTAGGGCCTAGTTGTCCCCACTGCCTCCCTGTCGAGCCCTTATGAATGCCATGCCATGCGTGCGGAAATGGGTCTTGAGGTTCAGAGGGCTGTCACAGCTCTTGCCACAGACCTTACAGGTCAGTGGGCCTCCAGAAGCAGGTAGAGGTGAATCACCACCCTCTGGGTCAGACCGGGGAGGGGGAGGGGCTTCTTCCTCCCCATCCCCCAGGCCCAGGGCACTGGCCCGACCTGCACCCCGTCTTTTCTTGTGGCTGATGAACCGATGCCGGCTCAAGGAGCCAGGAGAGGCAAAGCATAAGCCACAGTCAAGACACTGCTGGGCACCACCATCCACCCTCAACCCCACAAGGCTTTGTTCCGCTGAGCCACTGCTCCGATAGCGCAAGGGGCCATGGCCTCCTGACCCAGGGCCACCCCTGGGAGACTTGGCCGGAGGTGTTGTGCTGTCTGGTTCCTCGCTGCATGAGTCGGAAGACTGGCGGCGTTTCCGTCCAGGTCCCTAGAGGAGAAAGAAAACAGCCTCCGCATCACCCACAGCCCGTGGGTATCTTGCCCTAGCTTCCTGAGGCCAGGATCTGACCTGGCCTGCACTTCAGCAGCCTGAACATGGTGGGCTGGGTCTGTGCATACCTGGGCTCTGCCTCCAGGGCCCCGAGCCAAGGTGCTCCCTCGGCCAGGGGACTGGGCCCCAAGTGGCAGGCCGTGCCGGACCTGGACGTGTTTCTCCAGGATCAGGCGGCTGCTGAAGGTGCGCTTTCCCTCTGTGCAATACCTAGGAGAAGAGCCGGAAAAATGGCACCAGGGGCACCACACAAAGAGCAAGGCCCACGGCTTCTGCACGGTGGGGTGGGGGCAGCTAGCGCAGAGGGGGACCTGGACGTCAGGCCCTCAGGAAAGAGGCCAGCAGGTGGGTAGGTACCCTGGAGCACCGGGGAGGGGTGCAGGTACACACCAGGCTGCAGGGAAGGAAGCAGGGAGCAAAGGTTACCTGCATGGATAAACCCGCTTGATTCCCTCGTGATTGACCCTGACGTGGCGCCTCAGGCTGGGAGCAGAGCAGAAGGAGCGCTCACACAGGCGGCAGGGGAACTTCTTCACTGACTAGGAGAACAGGAGGCAGGAAGCTTCAGAGACAGGCCCCCAGGCCCGTCCCCAGTCACGCGGGCCCTGCTGGAAGCCTGCCCACCTTGCCATGCTCCTTCTTCATGTGAGCCACGTATTCGTCACGCTCAGGGAACCAGGAGTGACAGAGCCCACAGGTCCAGCCCCCTGCACCCCCACCTCCACCCTTGCTGCTCTTGCTTCCCAGTTCCCGCCGGGTCCGTTTGGCTGGGCGACGGGGCTCAGGGGAGCTGGGAAGTTCCTCCTCTTCTGAAGATGAAGATGATTCCTCAGTTGCAGGGGCTGCCCCTCCCTGAGTTACTGCCAGCTCCTCGGGCTCAGTCTTAGGTGTCAGAAGGGCACCTCCAGCCCCTTTCTCCTCTCCCAAGCGCCCAGACTGATGCGTGTTCTGTGACAGGACAGATGGACACAGGGAGTGGCTGGGGGCAGAACCAGCCTTTGCCAAACCTTTCACTTCTCCCAAGACCCGGGAGAACTCTATGACTCAGCCCGGGTCAACCCAGCTAAGCGCCCACCCTCACCCTGTGTTTCTGTACCTTGAGATGCTCCAGCATGGTCCTTTTTTGGGCAAAGAGCAGAGGACAAGATGGGCACTTAAAGACACTGACACGTTGCGGCAGCAGGTGCTGGTCAAAATGTGAGGAGAGGAGGGGTTTGTGAGTGAAGACGGTGTCACACATGGCGCACTTGTAGATCAGCCTGCGGAGGTAGGGAATGGTGCGGCAATCAGGGGCGGGAGGAGCCCGTGGCCCACCCTGTCTGCCATCTCGCCCATCCCCCTCCTGCTCCCTTCCCAGGTCTCACTTGGCTTGCTGCGTGAGGAAGCTAGGATGCTGGGAGTAGACATGGGCATGGGCACTGGGTGCAGACTTGAAGGCCATGGGGCAGATGGGGCACTTGTGGAAAACCTCGCAGTGTGATGCCTGGATATGGGACTTGATGGAGTTCGCACCCCCAAAGACCACTGCACAGCTAGGACACCTTGGGGAAGAAGTGGGAGGGGCTGTTGTGAGGGGGGCATCTCCATGCCCACCGTCCACCCCACTACTCTCAAGGACTAGATGAACAGAGAGGGAAAGCAGGGCGGAGGAAGCAGGAGGCTACAGAGGCACCGTCCCCGAGGGTGGCCTGTGGAGGCAGAGCTGGAGCTCAGTGGGGCCCTACTCCCCCATCCCCAGGGCAGAGTACGAGGTTCCAGGGCTGCATCTGCCAACGTGACAAACTGTGGGGTACAGGAGATCAGGCTCTCCTTGAGAGACCATCCGCAATGACGGCACTGAGACTCGACAGGGCAGGGGTACAAGGCACCTGTATCCTACGCGGCGAGAGAAATGCAAACAGGCCTCCTGCAGGTGGGTCTGAAAATTGGCTTGCAGGAAGTTTCCCCCACACTCAGGACAGACATGGGGGGGTCGGTTCTTATGCGTGCGCTGGTGGGCACTGAAGCTGCATCGATTAGGGAGTATCATGGGGCAGGACGGGCACACCTGTCAAAAGGGTTAAACAAGGCGAGTCAGTGAGGAGACATTCCTTTCCCAGCCCCTTCCTAGCACTGGGGTGTCCCCTTTCCAAAGGACTCTAAAAGGCAACTCACATTGCTTGTGGCACCAGAGGCAGGGGGCCCAAGCTGCTGGAAGTGGGCAGCCATGCCAGCCTTGTCCCGGCACTGCTCCTTGCACTCCAGGCAGCGAAAGCACGTGTAAGCAGAAGCAGCAGGGGCAGTAGGCGGCTCTGTCGAGAGTGGCAACACAGGGGCCTCAGTGGCAACTGTAGTAATGGTGGAGGTGATGGCCCCCTCAGCCTTGCCCAAGACAGGCAAGGTCAGAGGTCCGGCAGCAGGTGTCACGGCCACAGGCAGCAGCGGTGTGATATCTGGCTGCCCCACCATCTGGTCAAGAGCCACAGGCCTCATGACCAGGTGCGAGCACTGCATGACAAGCCCCTTGTCCTTGTGCTCCCGCGCGTGCAGAAGAAGGCTGCACTTGTTGAAGAAGACCAGGCGGCGGACGCAGTGGTTGCAGGTAACCTCGATGCGCATGCTCCGGCGGTCATAGTGCCTCGCCAGGCTCTTCTCCAACGAGAAGGCATCCCCGCACTCAAGGCAGCGGTAGCCTGTGGGCGGCAGGGCTAGCCCAGCTTCAGCCGGGGGACTCAAATTGGGTCTGTAGGCAGGCAGCAGGTTCTTGCTGTTGAGGATCTTGTTGAAGGCTTCCACCAGGCTGGACTGGGTCCGTGAGATCACCGTGCCACTTGCTGTGCCTGGCCCAGGAGCTGGCTTTGGGGGCTGCACCATCATCACTGAGGTACCGTTTACCTTCTGACCCCCTATTCCCAGCCCTGCCCGCCCCTCAGCCTTGGGCAAGGTTTGAGGCACCAGGCCCAGCACACTCTTAGCCATCACCTTAGAGCTGGTGGCAGTCCCCCCAGGCAGAACGACAGCTTTGCGGGCCACACTGGCTGCCATCAACATGGCAGTGCTGGCATTCTGGATGGTGGCGACAGGCAGCACAGTACCCTTCAGCCTTGTGCCATCACCCAGTTGTACGCTTACCACCTTCGGACCCTCAGGGGTTGGGGCTACTGGGGACAGCTTCAGGAGACTAGCTTCAGCGAGGAAGGCCGCCTCGGCCAACGGGGCAGGAGGATCGGGGTCTGCAGGGACCCGAGTTACAGTCCTTGTGATACTCCCACAGGATGTTTTAATAGTCTTGATCCGCACCTTCAGGGGTCTAGAGGAGTTGGAGGCTGGCGAGTCATTGCTGTCTTCATCTGCAGCCTCGGCTCCACTGGAGGGACTCTGGGGGCTTTCAGAAGGAGACTTGACAACAGGCCCTTCCTCTTCCTCCTTCAGGGGCTTGCAGATGGGCACTCCGGGGGAGGCGGGTGGGCTTTGGCGCCCTGGAGACTGCTTAAAGAAGGACACTCCAGCAGCCTGGGGAGAGCAGGTGCTGGCAGTGATGACTACAGCCTCAGGGCTGGAGCCTGAGCCCTGCTGAGCTTGGTTCTGGGGGTGAAGGGGGCTGCAGCTGCCCTGCTTCAGGGCCCCAGAGGGTGGGGAAGAGCCAGGTGGCAGAAGAACTGGGCCATTCTCTGGCACCAGCTCAAAGGGAGAGGTGAAAGGAGAAGGGGTCATGGTCCCCTCCAGAGGGGAGGATGCAGCAGGCAAGGGATCAGGGTGCTCTCCTGGTTCAGGCCCAAAATGAGCAAAGAGATCCAAAGGTGGTTTGCCTTCCATGGCTTTTTCTTTCCAGGTACCTCCACGGGGAGGAGATGGAGAGTGAGGGGTTCCTGGAAGGGATGGTTCAGGGCCCCCAAATCCATTTTGTATCAGAGGAGGCCCCACAGTCCCTTCCTTCATAACCCCTGCAGCCCGGGCCACTTCCTCCCCCAAACCTCCAGCCAGGGCCTCAGACTGCTCAGGACACACAGTGTTCTTGACAATGACGCTGACTGTGGAAATGTCCGGTGGCGGCAGGCTGGGGTCCAAGGCTTCAGCTGGAACGTCAGGGTCACCCCCAGTGGCTGCTGCTGCTGCGCCTTCAGATCCCCCTCCCACACCAGGCTCTGGCTTCCCTGGGGCTCCTGGCCCCTCACTTTCCTCTGGCCCAGAGTGGATGGCTTCATTCGCATCAATGTCAGGGATGTCAAAGGCAGCGAGGAGGTCATCAAAATCAGGCGTCTTCATGTCCCCCATAGCGGCAGGTCCCAGACCTGTTGAAAACAGAACGAAAGGAAACTGAGACGCCTGGACTAAAGGTCCCAGACTTCCTCCCTCAGGAGCTCTGAATTTTGCCCCTCCGACCTGGCACACCACACACCTTAAGAGTCCTAGAGTGCTTCTTGAAGTGCCTAGTGTTCCAAACCCCGACATCAAAAAGTCAGTGTACGTAAACACACCTCATAAATACAAAAATCCAGTAGAAAAAAATGACTTTTCAGAAACACAATAAAGAGAAAGAGAGCTCAGCGAGCATCTTAGGCGGGACCAGCTCATTCAATCCTGGGCCTAGCACAGAACCAATTAATCAATACCAATATTGAGGAGGATAGGTACAATGCTTGGGCTTATAGGCTCATCTGTGCTCGGGATCAAGGCATACCCTTTATGGATCTTCCAAGGCCTACAGAATCTAAAAAGACATCGGTACAAAGGGCAAGACTTAAATTGTGGCTTGCTGCACAAGTATGGTCGTTCCGAGCCTTACCTTTGCTGTCTGAAAGAGAGAATAAGTAACTCATCTATCAAAGAGTTATTCTGAACACAACACGAAGGTGTAAACATGACAGACACAGAATACAAGGAGGAGCCGGGAAGGAACACGGCCTGGACATCTAGGGCTGGGCTCAGAGACAATACTCATGGGTCCTGTGAGGTCAAGTTTGGGGCATGGCACTTGGGGCCAGCATTGGCACCTATAGGTCTAGCTTGGTCAGTGGGAAGAAACGAACTCAGTGAAATCACCGTAGGGACCAGGATTGAATACAACACAGGGACAGAAAGAGACAAAGAGACGAGGCATAGGCGAACAGTGACAGCAGCAGCTTGGCCACAAGGGCCAGCCTCTTCCCATCACAAACACCTGCTGCTGCTCACCTGCCTTCCCCAGAGTGCCTCCTCCCTCCGCCCCATCTTGCTCTCTCAGGGAAAACTCCAGGCACACGCCGGAAAGCTTCTCTCGCCAGCATCCCCCCCACCCCACCCCCACTCCTCACCCCTCTCTCCTAATCCAAACTCCTCACCTTTTCAATCTTCCTCCAACAACAATAGCCCAGAAAGTCTCACCCAACCCTAATACACGTTTGTGCAAAAAAAAAAAAGGTAAAAAGTCCCACGAGACTTCCATAGCACTAAATAGCGCTAAACCAACAAGAGGGCCAGCTCCGAGATTGTGGAAACCAAGGTCTGTCCCCTATCAGATCCTTCCTCTAAGTGTTTCTGCGCAAGTGAGGCAACTTTAGCAGTTTCTATCTTCACACACTGCTGCCCAAGATGCAAACCATTTTCCAGGGCCAATTCTCTCACCTCTTTCCAGACTTGAGTCTGTAACTGGAGATAGTCCCAGCAGGTGGCAGCTGGCATGGCTGGGACCAAGGTGGGGGTGGGGGAAAGGGTACCAACTACAGAAACACAGGGGAGTCCCTCTGGCACCCCGCTGCCTGGTTCTGCTGACTCTGGGCTTAAACAAAGCGCTTGCCCTGAGAATTCCCCACAGCCCTCCTCGGCCTGGCTCCTTCCTGAGCAGCAGAGGCCGGGGCTGCCTTCTACTCAGGCCCCAGCTGGTGGGATACAGCCCGGTGGGGACTATAAGCAAACACCTGCGAAGCTGACTCTCCCAACCACCTCCCCCTCAGGCGCACAAGTGACTTAGAGGTCATCCGATAACCACCTGGAGCAGACAGTCGAACAAGCAGCTGCGGAGCTCAAGGCCGAGAAGGCTCCCTTACTCCAAAGCCCAGGCCTGCCTGCGACTGCAGTGCCGGGGCTCCGGAGCGCCGTCTCCCGCCCCTTACCCCTCAGTTATTCCCCAAAAGCCAAAAGAAGGGGATAAACAAGAAGCAAAGCCAACAAACCTGATCGAATGGGGGCTCCACTGCCCTTTGCCCAGGCCCAACGTCTGCTACGCAGAGGAGGGCGAGGGGCCAGGGCCCAACCAGGGGCGATTAGGTTGCGGGCAAGCTGGGCAGCAGGCGGAATTAAGTCCTTGCCATCTGCCGAGGAATGGCGCGGGGAGCAGGTCCGGGGTTGTGGGGAAGGGGCAGGACGAACATAAAAGGAACCAAAAGGGAAACTGAGGCGGGCGGTGCTTCCTCCGCTGGCTCGCTCTGGCCGCCAAGTGAAGGCCGGGCCTCGGCCATGCCAGGCCCTTCGGGAGCAGGCGCGCAGCACCTCGGGGCCCAGACTGCACCGGGGAGGGGGCCGGGGAAAGAGGGAAGGGGGGAGGGGCGGCCCCGGCGTGACTCCCAGGCCTCCAGCCCGGGTCCGTCCCGACTCGGACCTCGCCCCCTCCCCTCCGAGCGCGGCGCAGCCCTCTCGCACGGACTCCCAGGGGCGCCCTCGGGACTGGGGAGGGACCCCAGGGCGCGCGGCGGGCCGGAGGAGCGGGCGCGAGTCCCGCCGGGCGCCGGACGCTGACCCGCGCCCCGTCGGGATGCAAGCTCCGCTCAGGCCCAGCCCAGCTCCCCCACCCCACTCCCGGGCACGGACACCATTTTAGGTCGCGACATCCCGCAGCCTCCAGTCCCCGCACCGCGCTACGGTTGCCTCTCTGGCTGGGGGCGCCGGGACCTGGGATCCTCGACCCGCCCTCCACGTTTGCCCTGCTAAAAGCTGTGCTTTCAACAGGCTACGAGCTGCGCTCGCCCGACCGAGAACCCTAAGCGCTGTCGAGGCCTTCGTAAAAGCCGCCCCTGGGGGCGGCGCGGAGAAAGGGGTAGTTGGCCAAGTGGGGGAGGGGCGGGGGCATTTACCCGCCCCCCCGGGGGGCGGGGCCGGGGGCGGGTATTCACTCCAGGCGCGCTTACTTGTGCTGTTCCTAGTGAGGGCCGAGACCCAGCGGTCTCTACCCTGCTCCAGCCGCCGTCGCCGCCACCCTCCCGGGGGCCGCCGCTACTTCCTGCTTCTCTCCGGTTCGGCCTCCCTCCTCCCTGGGCTCTCTCCGCGCTCCCGGTCTAGGCTGCCCGCTTTCACACTCGCCATTGGACAGCACCTCCGTCCTTCAGTCCTGCGCCCCTCCCTGCCCCGCGCTGGGTTGGCTTTAAGTACTGCCGCTCGGAACTAGTCCGCACGATCCTCTTATCCTCATTGGGCGAGGAAGCTGGAGGAGCCTTTCCCATTGGCTGATCAGGAGTCCACCTGCCCATCTGCTCCTCTCAAAATCGATTGGCCGCTGCTACTGTCGCTTAGAAAGAAGCCAGCCTGATACCCCGTTTTCTAACCTGAAGGGTGACTATCCTCCCAGGTGTGTCTCCGCCCCTCCCTCCCTATTGGCCGCTCGAAGCTGCAAACTGCTGCTGGGCTATGCAAATTTGAAGAATTCTTGAGTTTGTTGGTGGTGGGGACTTTGGAGAATCCCGTCGACTCAGAGGAGAACCTGGAGCTCCGCGTGGGCTCGCGCTGTTTTCTCGAGCTAAACCCCAGTGCCAGCGATGCAGTGCAGAAGCCACAGAGGAGGATGCTGCTCCAAACATTACGTCATCCGGTTGACCATTGCCTCGCTCTCTTCCCAGTAACTTGTTGTATAATCTGAATACGTGGTGTCCTTGCGCGGGCCAGCTTCTGGGCGATGCCGTCACCTGCAGCTCCTCCCTCTGCGGGAAGACTTGGATCGGGTAGGGGATTCGCAATATGGAAGGAACCGGGGACCTAGGGACTGGGACGAGCTTGAGGACCGGAAATAGGGGAGAGGTGACGTTAGGAGTGCTTGCGTGGCTTGGGCCACTGGGCCAGTTAGTAAGCCATTTTAAGGTAGTATGCTAATGGGTCTCCCAAGCACCCGAGGGAGGGAAGTCTTCCGCCCCACCCCCCAGTCCGTTTCCCATTTAAGAGTTCTCTCTTCACCGCCCGTGCGCCCCAGCACGGGATGGGGGTGGAACCCAGGTTGAGCGTTCCCGCGCTTTGTTGCGCCGCCCTTCAGAAGGCGGAGAAAAGGGAGGAGTTGCCCAGAAAATGAATCCTTTGGACGCCTTCTAATCAGCAATGGCTTACCGAATTCATTTGTAAATCGCAGCCAGTAGCATATGCAGCGGCTCCTGAGCACCGAGATTTTGGGGTCTTCTTGTTTTCTGAGACAGGGTCTCACTCGGTAGTCCAGGCTGGTCCTGAGCTCACTGTGAAGGCTCACAGCAATCCTCCTGCCTCAGTCTCCTCCGGAATGCTGGGTTTACAAGCACCGAGGTTTTTAAGAGTGATTCTGTTACCTGTGTAGTGGGAGGGGAGCCCCAGGACTCAGACGGACCCTGAATGTCTCTAGGTATAAGAAGTACATCAGCTATCAGGACGTGGGTGCTTGGTCCTGTAATCCTAGCACTGTGGGAGGCTGCGGCTGGAGACTGCAAATTCGAGCCCAGCCTGAGCAATTTAGTGAGCCACTGTCTCAAATACAACAAGTGGCACAGGTTAAAGTGCTTGCCTAGGAAGCGCAAAGCCCTGCGTTCAATTCCCTAGCACTGCATAAAGCCGGGTGGTGGCTCACACCTGTAATCCCAACACTAGGAAAACTAGGCAGGCAGACTGTCACTGATTCCAGGCTAGCCTGGGCTACATAGTGAGTTCGGGAACAGCTTAGGCTACAGAGACCTTGTCTCCAAAAATAGAAAAGGAGGTGGGGAATGGAAACCTGGGATGTAGCTCAGTGCAAAGACCCTGGGTAAAATCCATACTACCCGCCGCCCCCCCCCCCGCCACACACACACACACACACACACACACACGAAAAAAAACTACAGCGAATTTGATGGGAATCTTAGGGGCCACACTTATTTCTAATTCCTTTTCTTCTTGGATAAAAATAGTTATACACCTGACGGTTTTTTTAGAACAACTTAGTATGTGCAAGTCCACTGTGAGGTGATAGCCCACGGGATGTTGCCTGAATTGCCCTATTCTTTCCCCTGCAGCTGCTTCGGCTCACAAATGCCCCTCCCCTCTGAGCAGCTAATTTAGAGTGTGGAGTTGGACCCAGTGGCACAGGCCTGTGTCCCAGCACTTCGGGAGACTGAGGCAGGAGGATCACAAATCAAGTCGAGCCTAGGCAATTTAGCAACTAAAGAAGACTCTACCTCAAATACATAATAAAAAGAGGCTGAGAATGTAGTTCAGAGGGAAAGCCCTGTGTTCAGTTGTCAGTAACAGGTTTTTTTTTTTTTTTTTTTAGTGTGGTTGTGCACTACACCCAGGGTGGCCTTATACATTAGTAGAAATGCAGCTGCTCAGAAGGCTGAAGCAGGAAGATCCTAAATTCCAGGCCAGCCTGGGAAACTCAGTGAAGCTGTATCTCAGAGTAAAAATTTAAAAAGGACTGGGAGGATAGTTTAACATTACCTGGATTCAAACCCTAAGCACTTGTATAAGAGAAAGAGAGATGAACCTTGAGTCCAGACCTCTCCACTGAGCTATGCATCTCCACAACCAGCCTTTTTTTATTTTTATACAGAATTTCACTAAGTTGTCCAAGCCGGGGCTCAAACGTGGGGATTGTCCTACCTCAGGCTCCCACAGTGCTGGGGTTATAGGCTTGTGCCACCACACCTGGCTATTAAACATTATTTAATAGAGTCCCTTACCAAGAGGATTCTGGATCAAAATTTTTCTTCAATTAAATGGACTATTCATCTAATGTGGTACACTGACTAGGCCCCGGATAATTAAAGGTAGGAGGTGACTCACACCTCATCTCAGGAGACCGGGCAGGCTCCCTCTTATCCCAGGCCCAGGATGGCCCCAGCTCAGGTTTCACTCTACCCAAATTCCTAGCAAGACCCTTACCAGAAATCACGTGATCAGGTTTCACGAGACCCATGACACAAATTGGGCAACTTTCAGCCCCCCAAACTTCCTCCAATCAGTAAATGACCCTTGCCCTATTACCCTGGCTGACCCTCCTCACTTCAACTGCTTATAAGCCTGGTCCTCACTGCCAATAAATGAGCTGTTAACACTGATTCAGCCTCCTGGATGTGATTCCATCCTGTGATTCCATTGTACTGCTGCTGCTCGAGACCCTGTCCTCCTGGACTTCACTAGTTCCTGATCTCCGGGGCCAACGGTGCCCAGGGACCCAAGGACCCCGACAATCTAAGATACGTTTTAACTGGGCATGGTGATGCACACATGTAATTTCAGCTATTCAGGAGACTGAGGAAGGAAGGTGGCAAGTTCCAGGCCCTCTGGACGATGTAGTGACACCCTGTCTCAAAACAAGAAATAAAAAGGGGGGCTGGAGGATTAGCACAGGGGTTAGAGTGCAAGGCCCTGAGTTCAATTTCCCAGCACCACATAAGCTGAACATAGTGGCACACACCTGTAATCGTAGCTCTCAGGAGGCTGAGGCAGGATTGCCTTGAATTTAAGTCCAGCTACGCTACATAGTGAGTCCAGGACCAGCCACCAGGCTGGACTACGAAGACCCTCTCTCAAAAAAAAAAAAAAGAAAAGAAAATAGGGGCTGGAGGAATGGCACAGTAGTCTAAGGTCCTAGATTCTATTCCCCAGCACCACATAAAGCTGGGCATGGTCGTGCACGCCTCTAATCCCAGCACCGGGGAGGCTGAGGCAGGAGGATTGCTGAGTCCAAGGCCAGCCTGGGCTCCATAGTGAATTCTGGACTAGCCTGGGCTATAGGTCAAGACCCTGTCTCAAACAAAGAGGGGTTGGAGGAATAGCTTGCGGGTTAAAGTGTTTGCCTAGCAAACATTAGGCAAGTGCTAAATACCCAAGTTCAGTTCCCCAGCACCACATAAATTGTGCGTGGTGGTGTAAATCTGTAATCCAAGTGCTTGAGGCAGGAGGATTGCCATGAGTTCACGTCCAGCCTGGGCTCCATAGTTCAGAACCACCCTGGACTACAGAGTGAAACTGTCTCAAAAAGGAAAAGGGCTCAAGAGTATAGCCCGGTGCTAAAGTCCTGGGTTCAGTTCCTGACACTGCAAACATGGTGGAGAGCATGGACATTGTGGTATATCCCTGTAATCTCGGCACTGAGGAGGCTGAGATAAGAGGATTGGAAATTCAAGGCCAGTCTAGACTACATAATGAGACCCTGCTGCAAAAAAGCAAAAAAAGGAGTCTGGGGATGTAGCTCAGTGGTAGAGTGCTTAACAATAGCGCGACTCTGAATTCAATTTTTAGAACCAAAAAATTTTACAATTTTGTTGAGCACAAATTATATGAGTTAACTACTATTTCATATACAATAGTGAGCAACGCAAGCCAGAAGCTCTGTCTTGATTGGACACGGTAATGGGAGCTGGCAGTCCTGGGTACCTCCCCCGCTGCAGTGGGGGCATCACTAGAACTCAAGGGTCCTAGCTTGTGAGGACAACATGGTGAGACCCAGTCCCAAAGGGAAGGGGGAATATTCTCGTCATGAAACAGTTTCGGGAGAGCATACTGGGAGTTGAACCCAGGTGTGGCCTTCACACTGAGCTACATTCCCAACTTACTATTTATGTCTTACTTAGAAACAGGCTCGTGAAGTTGTTAAACTGCCCGGGTTGGGCTCAAACTTGTAGTCCTCCTGCCGCAGCTTCCCAACTAGCTTGGCTTACAGGCCTGTACTGCCACGCTGGGCGTAAAAACAGACATTTCTTTGTAAAAGACAAATAAGAAGTATGATGAACACTTGTCACTAAAACATACAGAGTCGTGTTAGAAATGATAACTGCCAAGGGCTCTTGAGTTGAGAGAGGGACACGTGTGACTTAATATGACCAAGTGACAGAAGCCCATCTGAAAGGACCACCTGCTACACGAGTCCATATGACATTTTGAAAGCAGCAGAACTAGGAAGACAGAGAGATGAGAGATTGCAGGGATTCAGGTGAAGAGTAGGCAGAGCACAGGGGACTTTTAGACCACTGCAGTTATTCTGTGATTGATACTCTGCTAATGGACACAGGAGCGTTGTGCATTTTGTCCAAAGCCATAGAGCGTCAAGACAAAAAGTGAAGTTTAACGTAAACCAACTGTGGCCTTTACGTTTGGTGATTCATCAGAATGAAGCAAGGGTTACCATGCGGGCACCAGACGTTAGTGGGTCAGGGAAGGCTATCTGTGGGGCCTGTCTACTTTCTGCTAATATTTCCGTAAACCTAAAATGGCTCTGAGAAGTAAAGTGTACTCGCTTTTAAAAACAAAATTTTAAAGCAGGAAAAGAAGACAGGAAGTGTGGGAGGGTTGTAGTTTTCGATAGGGTGGACAAGTGAAGGCCTTTGTGATAAGCTAAAGGCCTGGAGGAGTGAGGGAGTGAGCCACACAACTATCCCGGTGGAGGGCAGCCTGGGAAGGAAGATCAGGACACAGTTCCTCAGGTGGCAGTGTGTTCCAGAGAGGCCAGCAGAGAGGAGGAGCAGGGAGGCAGGCCACAGGTGCCGTGGGAGCTATCGGAAAGTCTTTGGTACTTAGAGCAGGATGGGAAAACATCAAAAAAAAGCTGGATGGGCCTTGGGATGTACCTCAGCGCAGAGAGGTCGCCTAGCAAGTGTGACCCCTGAATTCTATCTCCAGCAGAGGGGGAAGAAGAGGGTAAGGGAAAGGGAGATCGGGACTGAGGAGGAGGACTGGGGGGAAGGGGAGAAAGGGAAAGGAGAGGGGAACAGACAGTATGTCATCTATTGTCCAGGCTGGTCCAGAGCTCACTATGTAGCCTAGGCTAGCCTTGAACTCACAGCAATCCTCCTGCCTCAGCCTCGTAAGTGCTGAGATGCACAATCATACGTGGTTTATGTGGAGCTGGGAGATTGAACCCAGGGCCTTGCAATTGCATACACCGTAAGGTTGCATTTGGTGGCAGGCTTTAAGTCAGAGTCCAATACTCCAGTCTATGCATGGCCTGCTCATTACCACTTCTGTCTGGGCCTCCTTCGTCACCACACACTTGCCTCCGTCACACTCTGGTAAGCCTGCAAGTTAACCCTAGCTAGGGGCTGGAGGAATGGCTCAGCGGTTAAAGCACTTGCCTAGTAAGTACTACACCAAGCGCTAAGTACCTGAGTTCAGTTCCCCAGCACCACATGAACTGGCACCATGCCTGTAATCCCAGGACTTAGGAGGCTGAGGCAGGATTGCTGTGAGTCCAAGGCCAGCCTGGACTCCATAGTGAGTTCAGGACCAGCCTGGACTACAGAGGGAGATCCTGCCTCAAAAAAAAAGGAAAAGAGAAAAACTGAATCGGTCATTTTTATGTCACCGTCTGCACAGAGATGGTGGCTGCCCCCAATGGCTGGCTTCCTGGTGTTACTCCTCACTTCAGAATGTCAATCTATGCAATATATCATCTATAGAGAAATTATGCCCAGCTGCAAAAGGTCACTTGAACTTGACATTTTTCAGGATGCAATTACAATTATCAAGCCCACTGAAGTACATACCCTAATTCAATCTGGTTACTCAGCTCCTATACACAGAAGGGAGGTGGATTTCTGGAGGGGGGTTTTGGTTTGTTTTTGAAACAAGGACTCACTCTGACTTACTTTCTCGTTACTGAGACAAAATACCCAACATCCACAATTTAAAGGAGCAAAGATTTATTCAGCTCACAGTTTCAGAAGGTCTCACACAGTCCACTCATGGGGCAGCCAGCAATGGCCAAGGCTCATTGCAGAGACCCAGCCTGGAGAGCTGCCCCACCCCACTGCACATAGAAGCCAAATGGATTTGGAAATACAGGCAAGGCTAGACATTTTTCAGGAAGAAGCTGTAACAATGTTTTTTCTTCCTTCCTTTAACTACTTCGAGCTGCCAGTGGGGTGCCCCCCCACGGTGAGTGCCCCTCCCTCACTTCCTGGCCCACAAGTCAACAACACACACCTGAAAGCGCTTCCTGGGTTCTTCCAGTCTCAACAAATTGACACAATCTTTCCAGGTCAAACCCCAAGCATCTGCACTATCCACCCAAGCCCTACCTCCCAATAACACACAGTTCCAAACACAAAGTTTTTTTTCGGGAGAACACTCAAGATTCAAACCGTAGCATTCGGCCTCTGGCCCCCAAATGACTCATGTCCACTTTCTTATGCAAAGTGCATTTAGTCCTTCTCTAAGAATTGCTAAAGTCTTAACAGTTCCAGCACTGCTAATAAGCCCAAGTCCAACGTCTCCAGTGAAACTCAAGGCAAACTCTCAGCTGCGAGCTCCTGTAAAACCAGAGTTAAGCACTTCCCACATACAATGGCACACGGTAAGTGTTTCTATTACAAAAGAGGAACTGGAGGACAGAAAGCAATTGGGCCGAAACAAGTTTTAAACCCAGCCAGGAAAGGATTAGATCCTGTAGCTTCATGTGCAGCATTTTAGGTAAACCATAGCAAGATATGAGTGCTGCCAGGCATGGTGGCACAGGCCTATAATCCTAGCACTCCGGGGGCTGAGGCAGGAGGATTGCTGTGGGTTCGAGGCCAGTCTGGGCTACACAGTGACCTCAGAACCAGCATGGACTATGGGGTGAGACTTGGTCTCAAAAAAAAAAAAAATGTGAGCTCCAAAGTGTGCATGGGCCCCTCTAGCACTGCCTCCTGCTGCAGCCTCCATCTTCTCTCCTCTGGGCTGGCCCTGCTCACAACCCGTGGCTTTCCTCAGAGGATGATCCACACTCCTGGCTTCTCCACATTTCCAGAGTCTCCACAGGCACCTCAGGCTCCTTTACAACTTCACACACTGCCCTCGCCGGGGCACAACTGCCAGGCCTCCAAGGCCTTCCTCTGTAATCTGGGGGAAGCCTCCATGACCCCACAACTCTTGCACTCTGCAAACCTGTAATAACAGGACCACTTGAACATCACCAAGGTCTGCCACTGGCTGGAGCATTGGTCTGGCCCTCCCAGCCTTTGGCTGCAGCAGCCTCCAAGTGTCTGGATGGCTGAACACCAAGCAGCTGGACTCTGGCAAACACTTTTCTCTTTGGCCCCAAGGGATGCCCTGAGGTGGTCTTCTCAGAACCCTTGCACCTTTTAATTGGTAAGGGGTGGGATTGTGCTGATAACTGACACACCCTCAAGGCATCTATTTTATAGCCCTGCTTCCAAGTACTCGGCTTCTTCTCAATGCTAACCTCCTTAACATCCCTGTGCTCTTCTGCCCCATCTTTGCAGCCCCTTCCAGTCTTGCGAAACTGCAAACTTTTCCCAGCTTTTTTTCTCTGCCACATTTTCTTGCCATTCAGCACAGTTGGCTGAAAGCCACTCAAGTGACAACCTGCACATTGCAAATTCGCCCACCATATTATCTAGTCCACTGACTTTAAACTCAGTTTCAGGCAAAATCTGTGGAGGAGGGCAAAATGCCAACACACTTTCTGCCACAGCATAACATGTATGGTTTATACAGCAACTGCCAATACTGTTTTCCTTCTCATCTGAAACTCTTTTAAGCCTGGCCTTTCCAATCCACACTTCTATCAGCATTCTGGTCTTCTGAGCTCCAACCAGAATCTCCCATCAAGCTCAGCTCAGAGCACTCCAAGGCTTCTTCAGCCAGAACCCTCAAACCTTTCCAAACTCCTGAAAACCAGTTCCACAGGCTTCCAAGCCATACGGTCAGGTAAAATTACAGCAATGACCCCAATCCTGCTACCCATTTCTGCCTTACTTATTCCTTGCTGTGACAATACCCAACGTCCACAACTTAAGGAAGAAAATATTTAGCTCACAGTTCCAGAGGGTCTCACACCATCCGTTCATGAGGAAGCTGCCACCACAGGTGAAGGCAAGCGGCAGACGGGCTGGAGAGCTGTTCCCCCCGCTGAAGACTGAAATCGAGTAAAGCTGGAGCCAAGTCAATATCTGCAGACTCAGGCAAGGCCAGAGCTTTCCCAGGAAGGAGCTGTAACAATGTTTGTTTCTTCTTCCTTCCTTTACTTAGCTCAAGCTGTCAGCCAGGGATGCCCACCCCTTTCTCCTATTTCCGGCCCACAAGTCAATAACAAACACCTGAAAGCAACCCCATTCTCAACAAGTTGGCACAGTCTTTCCAGGTCAACCCCAAGCACCTGCCCCTTCCAGCCAGGTGCTACCTCCCAACATCACCTAATTCCAAATACCTGATGCTCTTGGGGGACACTCAAGATCCAAACCAGAGTATGCTCTGTAGTCCAAGCTGGTCCTGAACGCATAATAGAGCCCAGGCTGGCCTTGGACTAAAGGCAATCCTCCTGCCTCAGCCTTCAGAGTGCTGGGATTACAGGCTTGCACCAAAAGGCTTGATTTATGTGGTGCTGGGGAATCGAACTCAGGTACTTAACCACTGAGCCATTCCTCCAGCCCTGCTTCCATTTTTTTTTTTTTTTTTTGAGATAGTCTCACTCTATAGTCCGGGCTAGTCCTGAACTCACTATGTAACCCAAGACAGCCTTGAACTCATGGGAATCCCCCTACCTCTGCATCTCAAGTGCTGAAATTCCAGGGGCAAGCCACCACGCCCAGCTTCGTTGGTGCTGGGAATTGAATTTAGGGCCTTGCATTTGCAGGGCAAGTGCTACAACAGCTGTGCCATTCCTGCAGCCCCTCCAACATCTTATATCCACAGAGATGGGCTTTCTGCAGTGATGGTAACCAACATGAGATGACAGAGTAGCCTGGTCCTGTCTCCCATCCCCCTACACGCAACAGCCCAGGTACACAACATAAGCTCAGGACTCCTACAGATTCCACTTTATGGTAAATTGTATAATTATTCATTATGGGGGCTGAGGATGTAGCTCAGCAGTTACAAGTTCCCTGACAAGTGCAAGACCTCATGTTCAATTCCCCAGCCCCACATTAGCCAGGCATGCTGGTGCACACCTGTAATCCCAGCATCAGAAGGCTGACGCGGGTGGATTGATGTAAACTGGAGGAGAGCCTGAGCTCCATAATGAGTTCAGGACCAGCCTGGACTACAAAGCAAGACCCTGTCTCACAAAGAATTATTATTACTGTTGTTCATTATGTATTACAATGTAATGATGATGATAAAAATAAAGTGCACAATAAATGTAATCTGCTTGAATCATTCTGAAACATACTCCTCCTCCCCCCTACCTGCTCTTTCTTAGAAAAACAGACTTCCATAATAAACCTGGTTCCTGGAAACTCAGACAAGGCCAGAGCTTTCCCAGGAAGAAGCTGTAACAATGTTTCTTCTTCCTTCCTTTACAAAAAGTTTGGGGACGGTTACCCTACAAGGTCCCCACCAAAACTTGATATTTTCGGTCCTTTTAGTTTTAGGTATTCTAGTAGATATGTTGTGATACTTCATTGTGATTTTAAATTGCATTTCCCTGATTTAAAAAAATCATATTAAACATCTATTATTCTTCCTGTGTGTGTGTGTGTGTAGTACTAGAGATTGATCCCAGGGCCTTCATGCTGAGCTACACACCCAGCCCATCTTTATTTTTAATTTTGAGACAGGGTCTCATCAAGTTGCTAAACTGCCCAGGCTGGGCTCAATTGTGATTGTCCTGCCTCAGTCTCCCAGAATGCTGGGATGACAGGCCTGAGCACCCTGGGCCACACTCCCATTAATCTTACTGATCATTTAGAGGTTTTTTTTTTTTTTTAACAAAGTGCTTTTTCAAGTCTTTGTCCTAAAATGTTATTGTTTTGGCTTTTCAGTCCTGGGGATTGAAACTGAGACCTTGGAACTGCTAGATCCACTCAGCTACATTCCCAGCCTTTTTTCTTTTCTTTTCTTTTCTTTTTCTTTTTTCTTTTTTTGAGACAGAATCTCTTAATTGACCCGGGCTGGTCTTGAACTTGCTGGGATTGCAGGTGGGCACCACCAGGCCCTTCACCAGGCATGTCAGCCAGGTGCTTTCTCCCAGTGTGTGTGGAGTCTTCCCCACTGCTGTCCACACAGCAGGCAAGCACTCCATCGCTGGGCTACGTCCTTGACCCTTTCCTTTTTCATCTTTTCTTTCTTGCTTTTTTGGGGACCGGATCTTGCCATCTAGTACACATGAGGCAAGACGTAAGCTCCCTCTTTTTTTTCCTGCATGCCAAGATGACGCATGTGCAACCAGTTTAAAGCTAACATTTTAATGTGAACTTGTGTCTGTGTGTGTATGCGCGCATGCACATGTGTGGTGTTCTATCTGAACCCAGTTGCACCCAGGGCCTTCCCACTGAGATGCATCCCCAGCCATTTTTAAACATTTTTTATTTTGAAACAAGGTCTTGTTAAGTTGGCGAAGTGCCGGGGCTGGGCCTGAGCATGCCATCCTCCTGCTTGGATTCCTGGGGCTGGGATTACAGGCTGGTGCAAACAGGGTGGCCACATGCATGACTGAGTGGCACATTCACAATGGGTGTAACCACTACATCTGTCTAGTTCCAAAATATTTTCATCTCCCTAAAGGGAAACCAGCACATGCTAAGCCATGTCTACCAGCTCCACCCACTAGCCCTAAATCATCAATGTATGTCTGCCTAGATGGCTTTACCTGTCTGGATACACCATGCAAATGGAGTCACACCAGGCATGATCTCTGGTGTGTGGCTTCTTTAACATATACAAAATGGGTTTTTGTTTCTTTGGGGAGGGCTTTTGGGGATTTTTGGTACTGAGAATTGAAAATAGGGACTCTGTATTGAGCTATATTCCCAACCCTTTTTTATTTTTATTTTTTACTTTATTTTGTTTATTCTTGAAACAGGGTCTTGCTCTATATCCCAGGCTGGTCTGAACTCACTAAGGAGCCCAGGCTGGCCTTGGACTCAACAGCAATCCTCCTGCCTCAGCCTCCCTAGTTCTGGGTTTACACACGTGCACCACCATGCCTGGCTTATGTGGTACTGGGGAATGGAACTCCGGTACTTAGCACTTGACTAAGTGGTTGCTAGGATTTTTTTAAAATTTTAAGACAAGTCCTGTTAAATTGCTAAATTGTGGGGCTAGAGGAGTGATACAGTGATTAGAGCACTTGCCTAGGAAAAAAAAGGCCCGGGGTTTGATTCTCCAGCACCACATAAACCAGGCACAGTGGTGCACACCTATAATCCCAGGACTCAGGAGGCTGAGGCAGGAGAATTGCCATGAGTTTGAGGCCAGCAGGGGCCCTGTGTTCAATTCTCCAGATCCCCATAAGCTGGGTGTGGTGACAACGCCCACAATCCCAGCACTCTGGCAGATGAGGCAGGAGCATTACAATGAGTTTGACACCAGTCTGGGCTACATATTGAGTAGTAAATTCAAGACCAGCTTGGACTACAGAGCAATGCCCTGTCTAAAAAAATAATAAAATAATAAATAATAAGTAAATGAATACAAAGTTGTAATCCTCCTACCTCAGCTTCCCAAAGTGCTGAGATTACAAACATGCACTACCATATCCAGTTACAAAATATCTCCAGCATTCACCCAGAAACTCTTAATTTTAAGAGTTCCACTTAACAGTATTTCTTTTATGTATGGTGATTTTTGTGTCCTATTTAAAATTCCAACAACCTTCCTTGCTCACATGGCTTCCTGTCTAATACCGAGATTGGCTTTCCTCCACCTCTCCCAGCTGCCCATGAATCGACTGTGTGAAACCTTCTAAACAATGAGCTAAAATAAACCTTTTCTCCTCCCACTCAAACAAAGTTTAAAAGCTGTTTTTTGCTGGGTTTGGGGTAGTGGCAGGAGTAGGAGGGCTCTGACTTCGGGGAGTGCGCTGGCCCCTAATGAAGTCCTAACTTAGTTCTTGGGAGGTGAAGGATGCAGGAAAGAGGGCCTAGGTGTCAGGTTGGTCACAGAGCAGGACGTTGGGGGTGGATGCGGCTCCCTGTCTTCCCAGCTGTCCTGAGCGGGAGTGCCCGACAGACCTCCCAGTCATGGCAGGGACAGCAGCCTGTCCCGTCCCACCGATCATTCCTGGGAGCCCAAACTATCAGCAGCCCTTCTACTGCCCTTCCAAAAAACTTCGTAAGCTCTGAATTCATTAAATTCAATTTCTTTCTCCTTAAAATGCCTAGGTTAAGCTGATCCCAGTGGCACAGGCCTATAATCCTAGCACTCTGGGAGACCAAAGCAGGTGGATCACAAGTCTGAACAAACTCTGGGCAGCTGAGTGAGACCCTGTCCCAAAATCAGACATAAAAATGGGCCAGGCATGTAAAGAATGCAATGGAAAAGCTTCGGACACAATCTGCAGTACCACGAAGAGAAAGGGCACAAGAAGGCGACTTTGGATTCCGTTTCTTGTACCAAACCCTGACCAGCGGCCCCCAGCTGTGTGGCTGGCCTCAGGCTGTCTGTGCGGCCTTTGAGCCCATCCGAGTGCTGCTGTCTGTGGCATCAGTTGTTATCTGGAGCTTCAGTATCTCCTGCCTTCAGCTGAGAGTCTGCCTTGTAATGGGGTAGGTGAAACTGGAGACAGAAAGGAGATCGCTTCTATGGCTTTTTTAGATTTCTACTAACAGGAAAAGGGAGCCACCGAGGTCCCCGTTATGTGAGGCTGAGGCAGGAGGATTGCTGTGAGTCCAAGGCCAGCCTGGGCTGCACCAGTGAGTTCAGGACCAGCCTGGGCTACAGAGCAAGACACTGTCCATCCCCCGCCCCCAGAAAGAGAGAGAGAGAGAGAGAGAGAGAGAGAGAGAGAGAGAGAGAGAGAGAGATTTTGTGGAGAATGCAAAGGGAATATGAAGTGGGGCTGGGGGGGTGTGAAGGGAGGGAAATAAAGATGATCAGAATGTGTCTGTGTAATTCTTCAAGTTGGGTGTAATTACTCATCACAAATACACACTAGTAAGACTAATACAGGGGAAAGCTGAGGAAGGAGTTTACAAGGAGGAGAGTCAGGAGACGTTTCAAGGAAGCAGTGCTTTCCCTGCCCGGCCCAGGGCTGGGGACAGACAAGGGCCATGCTCAAATATTAAGTTTTATGGTTGATTTGAGATCCTGCCATTTTAGGAGTAGCTGAAATTACAGGCACGCACCACCGCCCGCCCTGCCCGGAGGAAGCCAGTGCTGGCGGGAGGGCGAGAAGGCTGGACTGGAAAGTCAACACCGGTGTAGAACCTGCGCCCCAGCCCCTTATCAGAGGCTCTGCATCTGGGTTGTAAATCAGGGCTGAGGGCTTGACTCAGTGCCGGTTCCTGCCCAAGAGGAATTATTCTTTGTTAGTGAGAGGAGCCCAAGAGGAATTATTCTTTGTTAGTGAGAGGATTTCAAACCACAGTGTTTCTTGTAGCCAAGAATTTTAGAGAACAAAGTTTCTTAGTGAGTAATCAGAAAGTAGTTATCACAATTCCCCTGCTAACTTCACATCTGGCTTTATCTGTATTATTTTTATCTCAGGGTGACAAACGGCAGGGCAGTATTCTCCTTTCTTGCTAAAGCTAAGTTTACTTTCTCAGAGCGTCCGGCCGGCCATCTTTTTCTATGAAGAAGCTTTGTGACTTGATACAATCCCATGTGTTGATTCTTGGTACTATCTCCTGGGCAGTGCCCGTGTTATTGAGAAAGTCCTTGCCTGGACCTGTGTCTTCAAGGGTTTTGCCTATTTTATCTTCTAGCCGGTCCAGTGTTTCTGTTTCAATATCTAGGCTTTTGACCCATTTCAATTTGATTTTGGAGCATGGTAAAAGATGTGGGTCTAGCTTCATTCTTCTGCATGTGGCTAGCCAGTTTTTCCCAGCACCGTTTATTAAAGAGGCTATCTTTTCTCCAGTATTGAGAAACAGTTAAAAAAGTACACTGGGGCTGGAGGAAGAGCACAATGGTAAAAGCGCTTGCCTAGCAAGAATAAGGCCCTGCGTTCAATTCCCCAGCACCACATAAACTGGGCGTTGTGGTGCACGCCCCTAATTTCACCACTCAGAAGGCTGAGGCAGGACAGCCTGGACTACATAGTAAATTCAAGGCCAACTTGGACTACAGAGCAAGACCCTGTCTCAATAAATAAATAAATAGTAAATAAATACTTGCTCAACATAGCTTACAGAGAGAGGAAAAAAACAGGAATTGAGAGAGGAGAAATTAGAAACCTTGAGGAAGAACATGCCAGCCCCAGAGGCCACCGAGGCTGTCTGGGAAGGACTGTGAGGAGCAGGGAGCAGATCTGGCAGCTACAGACATGAGGTGAGCCAGGAGAGCGCCGAGCTGTGGCAAGAGCAGTTCTTCGGCAGATCTGGCCACCAGAAGAAGCAATCTGGGGTAGCACAAGTGCAAACACACGGCAAGCTTCCCTTTGGAAAGGCCTCCCTGCCGCTCAGGGGACAAGTTTGGGAGAAGCAGCTCCCCACAGCCATAGTAGGAAGTGGCAGGAGCCATTTCAAAAAGAGCCTGAGTACAAACTGGGTAAAAGAAGTGCAGAAAGATGGGCCCACACCAGGAGCTCTGGGGCCACTCCTAACCAGTACCTACAAAGGAATTGGCTCAGGAGACAGTCACAGAGAAGGGAGAACAAGCTGCTCACCGCCAGCACTGTTGGAACTGTAGCCAGAGCAGGCTGCAGGAGGCACAGAGCCAGGAGAGATGGCAGAGGTTTTCGGAGGGGGCTAAGTGTGAAGGAGATACGTTGGAGGCCTCAGACTGTTAGGTTCCCCTTGCTGTGCAGAGTCCACTGGGATTACGGCTGCCCCACTCACGTTCATACCCATTCAGAAATTGATGGGCTTGGCCATTAAAGCAAAACCCATCAGTCAAGACATACCTCTGTGGATTCGGGCACTAGAAGAGGGGACCACGGCTCGCCAATGGACACACAGCAGACTGAATAGGAAACCACAGCTGGCGAGTCCATCGCCATACTCCACTCCCCGTATCTGTGGATAGTTGTTACACCACAGGACAAGGAAAGGACTACTCATCCAAATGGCATGATACAGGGAAAATATTTGGACCTATTTCAATTATTCTTTTAGAGGCAGTTTTTTTTTTAATCCAATTGATCTACAATTCTTAGCAAGAGAATTGTAAGAAGGCAAGGCAGTAAGACCCATGCAAAAATGCCTGACTCACAGAAGCTGACACTGCAGTCCCAGCAACACTGTAGCTTATAGGAAAGGTAATCTAGAAAAAAGTGAACCAAACAGCTCAAACACGACATACCTAAACAAACGCAAGAAATGATTAGTGAGCTTAAAGAGGGATTTCCTAAACAAATACTGGTATTGACAGTTTAAAAGTTTACTGAATTTTTAGAAGACACAAACAAAAGGCTGGTTGGGTAAACAAAGGTACGCAGGACATGAAGGAACATTTGATATACAAAAGGAAAATCCGAAAATAAATCCAAATTATATGAAAACTCGAAATGAACACAAAGGAAGCCAGCTTGCAGATGGTAAGGTCAGAGTATCAGACTCTGAACACCAGGTTAGCAAATTACATGATACAGTCAGAGACAACCTCACGGCAGTAAGACAGTATCTGCTGAATGACTCAGAGAGCCAACCTCAGAATGAATGGGTATAATCATATACCAACATCAAATCAAAATGGATCAAAGAACTAGATATTAAAATAGAAACACTGAACTTTCTAGAAAATAAAAGACAAACCCCTTGAAGACATAGGAATAGGCAAGGACTTTCTCAGTAAAACACCTAATGCACACGAGATTGGAAGAATCAACAAATATGTCAATTTGAAAAGCTTCTTCACAGCAAAGGAAACAATCAACAGTGAAGAGAGAATCGACAGAATAGGAAAAAAAATTTGCCAGCTACTCCTCAGGCAGAGGACTATTCTCTAGAATATAGAAAGAACTGAAAAAAAAAATTAGACTCCCCCAAAAATGATCCAGTACTAGAATGGACAACTGAAATCCATGGACAGTTCTCAGAAGAAGTCTGAATGTCCAATAAGTACATGAAGAAATGTTCAGTATCTTTAGCGATCAGAGAAGTATAAATCAGAATCAACACTGCATAAGCTGGGCATGGTAGTACACGCCTGTAATTCCCACAGTTGGGAGGCTGAGGCAGTAGAATTGCCAGGAGTTTGAGGTCATTCTGGACTACATAGTGAGTTCAGAACCAGCCTGGACTACAGAGTGAGACCCTGTCTCAAAAAAACAAAAACAAAAATTCCAGAGTTCCACCTAACTCCAGTAAGCATGGCTGCTATGAAGAACAATTTAAAAAACAACAAACGTTGGCAAGGTTGTGAAGAAAAAGGAACACTTCTACCATGTCGCTGGGACTGTAATCTGGTACAACCACTATAAAAAGCAGTATGGTGGGGCTGGAGGAATGGCTGAGCAGTTAAAGCACTTGCCTAGCAAGTGCCAAGTACCTGAGTCGATTTCCCAGCACCACATAAGCTGGGCATGGTGGTGTATACCTGTAATTCCAGCACTCAGGAGGCTGAGACAGGAGGATTGCCCTGAGTCCAAGGACAGCCTGGGCTCCATAGTGAGTTTAGGACCAGCCTGGGTCACAGAGCGAGACCCTGTCTCAAAATAGAACAAAACAAAACTACAAAAAGACAATGGATACACCTTGAGACCATTATCCTTACTGAAATGTATCAAACAAAGAAGGTTAAATATCAAATGGTTTCTGTAATATGAGAAAACTAAACCACAAAAAAGTGAGAGAAGAAAACAGGATAGACTTTGTGGAAGGGGCAAGGGGATGTGGGGTGGACAGAGAGTGGGAAGGGGTATGGGAAATGTCTTGGTTACTTTTTCATGGCTGTGACTGAATACCCAACATGCACAAATTAGGGGAGGAAAACTTTCATCTTAGCACACAGTTTCAGAAGGTCACAGTCCATTCACGAGTGGACAGCAACATAGGAACGACATGGTGGAGGCTGCTCCTCCCAGCACTGCAGACAGGAAGCGAAGTCCCAGAAGGAAGGCAGGAAGCAGCGTGTGTCCCTCCAGGTCCTGTCCCAGGGATCCGCCCCTTCTGGGTCCAGCCTCAGTGTTCCGTCCCTTCCAGGTTTTTGCCCCCACCATGCTCCTGGAATCAAATCCACATCCCCATACTGCCCCCCTCCAGACCGGGCCCCATCTTCTGCAGCACGTGGTTCCATAGATAACCCATAACCTCTAAATGCATGTGGCTTTTGGGTGACAGTCCAAATCCAAACCACAACAGGAAGTGGAAGTTGATCAAGATGCAATATGTATATCACAGAACTTAAAGTGAAAAATAAAGGGAACAGGTGGTGGGGGTGGGGGGGTTGCGGGAGTGGGTAGGGGGTGGATCGAAAGGAGAGGAAGGTCTTGTTACCTCGACTAGATATGTGCACAAAATGCCCAAAACCAATGTAAACCTTAAATTTTGCACTTATACATATCAATAAAATGGGGGGAAAAAGATGCAATATATATGTTCACCAATTTCTCAAGCTGATTGTTATTATTATGTATTGCAAATACATATTAATAAAAAGAATAATTTTAAAAATAAACGATAATTTTGTCACTTCATATATATCTAGGAATTTATCCATTTCTTTTAGGTTCTCCAATTTATTGGAATACAGGCTTTCAAAATATTTTCTTACAATCCTCTGAATTTCTACAGTGACCACTATGGTTTCACCTTTTCTTTTCTAATTACATTTATATGACCTTGTTTTTTCCTTGTTTTTTGGTTAATTTAACCAGAAGTTTATCACTTTTAATTATCCTTTTTAAGAACCAACTCTGATGCATTGATCTACTGCATTTGCTTTGTTTTGGTTTGGTTTTTGAGACACAGTCTCTCTCTCTCTCTCTGAAGTCCAGTCTGGTCCCAAACTTACTGCATAGTCCAAGCTAGCCTCAAACTCATGGCAATTCTCCTGCCTCGGCCTCTTAAGTGCTGGGTTATAGGTGTGTACCACCAAGCCCAGCTAATATTTGTGTTGTGCTCAGAGATGGAACTCAGGGCCTTACACATGCTAGGCAATCGTTGTAACCTCTGAGCCCCAGCCCAACCTATTGTGATTTTTTAGTCTCTATTTCATTAATTTCTGCTCTGATCCTCACAATTTTTTCCTTCTACTGCTTTTGGATTTGGTTTTGGATTGTTCTTTTTCTCTGGGAACTTAAAATTCGTCGTCAGATTATGTATTTGGAATTCCTCTGTTTTTCTCATAGCTAGAGTTTCCCTTTTAGCACAGCTTTCATCATGACCCCTAGATTCTGCTATGACATGCTTTCATTATCTTTTGACCTTAGGGATTTTTAAATTTTTCCTCCCTGGTTTCGTCTGTGATCCACTGTTTGTTCAACAATGCACTATTTTCAGTGAAATAGAGTGTCTATTTTGAATTTTTTGAGGAATCTCCCTACTTCTTTCCACAGTGGTTGTACCAGTTTACAGTCCCACCAGGAATGTAGCCAGGTTCCTTTTCCCCACAACCTCGCCAATGTTTGTTGTTTTGTGAGTTCTGAACAGCAGCCATTCTTACGGGAATTAGATGGAATCTCCGTGCTGATTTGATCTGCATTTCTCTGATGGCTAAAGATGATGAGCATTTTTTCATGTATTTGCTGGCCATTTGGACTTTTTCCTCTGAGAATTGTCTATTCACTTCCATTGCCCATTTTTGATTGTCTTTTACTTTGGAGGATCTAATTTTTCAAGTTCTTTGTATATATTTACTTTTAACCATGTTTACTTAGGTGTGATTGATTGCCATTCCATCAGTGTTTGTTTCTTCCGTTTCCTCTGGGGTATCTTTTCCTTCTATGCAGCCTCCTCTGAGGGTTAGGAGCAGGGTAACCTGCTCCTTTTTAATGAGGATTACCTCAGCACAGCACGGGGAAGCTCATGCATCAGGTAAGCGGACCATAAGCTCTGTGTGTACAATGGCGCACCTAGGTGCTTTGTTCACCTGGATGTACTCAATGACCAGAGAATCTACATCTAACCCTGAGCATTTAGCATTACTCTCCGCATTTTTAAGCATAGGGAGCAAAAATTTAGCTTTCTTTTTGGGCTACTGACCCTGTATTCAGCCCCACTGTTTGGCCCAGGCACAGCTACCAACTCCACCACTGTGCCGAGGGAATGGCACACATTGCTTCTTCAAAGTGACATCCTTTGAATTCTTCGTGCCCTTTCAGCTATGCATTCCCTTGTTGACCTGTGCAGGTTTGTGGGTGTAAAGTGAACACGAAGATCTGAACCTCTTGATTTGAATGATTTTGTGGGGTTTTCTGGAACCAGAGAGTAATGAACGATTTTCACAGATCACCTTAGGCCACATACAGGAAGGGGGCTAATTTATTTATTTATTTTTATTTTTTTGAGATAGGCTGGTCCTGAATTCACTATGCAGCCCAGGCTGGCCTTGAACTCACAGGAAGATGTGGATCTAGTTTAATTCTTCTGCATGTGGCTACCCAGTTTCCCCAGAGCTATTGTGAAAGAGGCTGTCTTTTCTCCGGCATGTTCTTTGGTCCCTTTGTTGAAGATCAGATGGCTGAAAGTACTTCGGATTGTCTCTGCATCAATTCTGTTCCACTGATCCACTTGTCTGTTTTTGTCCCGTATCACATGGTTTTTGTCACTGTTGCTTTGTAATACAATTTGATATCTGGCATTGTGATGCCTCCTTTTGATTTGTTGCTTAGAATTGTTTTGGCTATTTGGGGTCACTTCTGGTTCCATTAAGTTTGTGGATCATTTTTTCTAGCTCTATGGAAAGTGCTATTATCTTGATTGTGATTGCATTCAATCTGTCTATCAGTTTTGGTAGTGTGACTATCTTGACAATGTTGGTTCTGCCCTTCCAGGAAAACATCTTTCCCTTTTCTAACATCCTCTTTGATTTCTTTGCTCAAAATACTATATAGTTTTCAGTACAGAGGTTCTCTACTTCCTATATTAGTTTGGGTTCTTTCAAAAGGCAGAATTTACAGAAATTATGACCAAAAGGATTTATTTGGAAGGTTTACAAATCTGAGGATACAGATAGTCCAAGATGGCGGCCTGCTTGTGCGAGAGCTGGAGGGTCCAATGGCTGCTCTGCTGTGAAGTAAGAATTCCCATACGGGACTGCAGATCAGCCAGTGAGTCTGCTGCAGATCTTGATTGTTCTAAGAACAATGAATGGTGAAGACTAGAGACTGAAGATTGGCGATGGGCAGACAGGTGCCCAGTTGAGACTGGAGTGAATCTGTGGTGAAAATCTGAGGTACGTAGCAAGTGGATGTCCTAGACAATTAGAAAGGCAAGAGCTTCCCAAGAGGAAGAAGCTGTAACAATCTTTCTTCTTCCTTCCTTGGATACAGCTGGAGTTCCCAGTTGGGCCTCCCACATCCACAGGGGTGTTCTTCCCTCACTTGCTGGCCTACAAATCACTCACTCTGATCCAGGCTGGTTACCAATTGCCTAATCTAGGGGTGGTTTCCAAACCCTAATCCGAGCGTAGCTCCTAATTGCCTCAAATTGACATAATCTCCCCAATGGGCACACTTCTTAGGTTAATTCTCAGGTACTGAAGTTTCTTTGATGCTGTAAATGGGATTGTTCTTCTGATCTACTTCTGTGCTTTTATTGTTGCTATAGAGGAATGCTATTGGTTTTTGCATATTGATTTTTATCCTTAAACTTGGCTGAACTTATTAGGTCTAAGAGTCTTCTGGTACAGATTTTAAGGTCCTCTATTTAAAAGATTATGTCACCCACAAATAAGGATATTTTAACTTCTCCCTTTCCTATGTGTATTCCTTTTATTCCATAATTCCATAATTTCTTTGGCTAAAGTTTCAAGCACTATATTGAATAGAAGTGGTGAAAGCGGACACCCTTGTCTTGTTCCTGGCTTGGGGGTGAAATGCTTTCAGCTTTTCATATTTAGGATGATGTTGGTACTAGGATTGTCATAAATTTAATCAGCTTGAAGATCATTCTATACCTATCTTCATGAAGTTTTGATCAGGAAAGAATATTTTGTCAAAGGCTTTTTCCACATCTATTGAGAAGATCGTGTGATTTTTGTCCTTGCTTTCATTAATGTGATATATTACATTAATTAACTTACATATGTTGAATCATCTTGCACCCCTGGAGGAAGCCAACTAGGTTATGGCACAGGATGTCTTTAACAACTGCTGCATTCTATTTAAAAGTTTTGGGTTTTTTTTTAAGAGAGGGTCTCACTCTGTAGCCCAGGCTGGTCGTGAACTCACTATGGAGCCTAGGTTGGCCTTGGACTCAGGACAATCCTCCTGCCTCAGACTCCAGTGCTGGGATTAAGGAAGTGTGCTACCATACCCAGCTTATGTGGTACTGGGGAATCAATTTGGGTAATCAGCACTTGCTAAATGCTTGAACTCTTGAGCCATTCCTCCAGCTCCGTTTACAAGTATCTTATTGAGGATTTTTACATCTATACTCACTAAGGAAATTGGCCTGTAGCTTTCTTTCTTTGTTGGGTCTTCGGCTGGTTTCAGGATCAAGGTGATACTTGTTCTGTAGAAGGAGTTGGGCAGTGTTCCCTCTATTCCAATTTTATAGAAGAGTTGAAGAAGCATTGGCACTAACTCTTCCCTGAAATTCTGACAGAATTTTGATTCTATCAGGTCCTGGTCTCTTCTGTGTTGTTAGACCCTTTATCATGTCTCAATTCCCTCCTGGTTAGGAGTTTTATATATTGTTGATTCAAGCTTGGTATACCATATGTGTCTAGGATTGTAAACATTTCTTTAATTTATTGGAATGTAGGTTTTATTTATTTTGAGACAGGGCCTTGCTCTATAGCCCAGGGTGGCCTTGGGCTCAGGATGATCTGCCTGCCTCAGCCTCCTGAGTGCTTAAATTACAGGCATGCACTGCCACACCCATCTTTATGTGGTACTGGGGAATTGAACTCTGGACGTTGCACTTGCAAGGCAAGCGCTTTAACCGCTGGGTCATTCCTCCAGCCCCTGAAATGTAAGTTTTTAAAATAGTTTCTTATAAGCCTCTAGATTTCTACAGTCTGGTGATTTCACCATTTTCATTTCTGATTGTATTGGTGTGAATTTTTTATGTCCTTCTTTTGGTGAGTTTATAGGTTTATCAATCTTCTCTTTTTGCAGAACCAACTCTGATTCATTGATCTTTTTTGTTTCCATTTCATTGGTCTTCATTCTGATTTTTACTATTTTGTTCATTCTACTGTGTTTGGATTTACCTTGTTCTTGCTTCCTTAGGATTTTGCATTACATTATTAGATTTTTTACTTAAGATTTCTTTTTTTAAAATATGCACTCACAGCTACCAATTTCCCTCTTAGTACTACTTTCATTGTGTCCCATAGATTCTGGTATGATGCACATCTTAATTACTTGTTGATGTGACAATATACTCGGCACCCTCAATTTAAGGGAGGAAAGATTTATTTAGCTCACAGTTTTAGAAGATCTCTCACACACACAGTCCATTCATGGGGCAGATCAAAGCTGTGGAGGTACATGGCAGAGACAGGTTGGCGAGCTGCTTACCCCTTTGCAGACAGAAGCCAAGTGAAACAGGAGTAAAGTTTAGTCTGCAAACAGGCTAGGCTAGAGCTTTCCCAGGAAGAAGCAGTAACAATGTTTCTTTTTCCTTCCTTTACTTAACTCAAACTTCCAGTTGGGTCCCCCAAGGTGGGTGCCCCTCCCTTACTTCCTGGACTACAAGTCAACAACACACACCTGAAAGCTCTTCCTGGGCAACCCCCCAACTTAACAAGTCGACACAGTATTTCTAGCTCAAATGCCAAGCTTCGGTTCCTTTCAGCCATGTTCTATCTCACAATAACACAAAGTTCCAAGTACACGAGGCTTCTGGGGAACACTCAAGATCCAAACTATAGGGGCTGGAGGAATGGCTCGGCTGTTAAAGCACTTGCTAAGTCAAACACTAAGTACTGGAGTTTGATTCCCCAGCACCACAAAAAGCCTGGCATGGCAGTGCATGCCTGTAATCCCTAAGAGGCAGACTAAGGGGGGAAGACTGCAGTGAGTACAAGGCCAAGGCCAGCCTGAACTCTATAGTGGGTTCAGGACTAGCCTGGGCTACAGGGACCCTGTCTCAAAATAAAAAAAGATATAGTTCAAAGTGAAGGTCCAGGGTTCCATTCTCAGTGCCACACACACATACACAAATCCATTCTTCTTTAATAAAAGAAATCATATTTCCTAGACTTCCCTGAAACCCAATTGTGGATGAAACTGTGGGTGAAACTACCAGGGAAGCTTTTCTAAATGAGAAGACTGTTATTGTGATTCATTTTCTATCTGTCTCTTTTTGCTTTTGATTCCTGGCTGGAATGCAGGTATGACTGCTGGAGCTCCATGTCACCTTGGACCACAAATTAGACTTGAGAATAAAAACCACAGGCTGATGATGGCGACAAGGACAGGGAGAGGCTAGTACGTACTGGGAGCTTCAGTCTAACCTGAGCCACTGCTATTTGTGGCCTCCACCAAGGGGAGAGACTCCACCTCCTTCCTTAGAGATGCGGCCTCCCGCACAGCTGTCTCAGGGGCCGGACTCCTTTGGTCTTGCTCATTCTTATCACCCGCAACTCATCTAGGATCTGGCATAGGACAGGTAACTAAACAGGGGCCGGTGCAACTTAATAATGGTAGGAATATTGCCTAGCACACATATGGCCTTGGGTGCAATCACCAGCACCGAAAAATGAACAAAAAATGCTTACTGAGTGAAGGCCTTGTTCTCTGAATCATAAGCGGGTCACTCAGCTGAGTACTAAGGTTCAGAGAGCCTGCTCTGCCAGCAGCCGACTGTCCTAGAGCACGCTAGTGGGGTCCACAAGTCTCTTTTTTGTTTTTACTCCTGTGTTACTGGGGATTGAAAATGTGTCCTTACACATATTAGCAAAGCACGCTACCACTGAGCCACATCCCTAGCCCCTAGATTGTAAGTCTGCAGTGTGCATGTGTGTGTGTGCATGTGTGTTTATGTGTGTGTGTGGTACCAGGGCTTTAACCCAGGGCCTTCACACTCAACCACATCCCCAGCCCATTTTTTGGTTTTGATTTTTGCGATAGGGTCTCAGTAAGTCACTGAATTGGCTGGGCTTGAATTTATGATCCTCCCACCTCAACCTCCCAGATAAATGGGATTAGAGGCCTAAACCATCCGGCCAAGCTTTAACTCTATATTTTCATTTGTTTTGGATCTGGTTTGGTTTGATAGTTTGGGCTTTGGGTTTTCTTGTTTGTTTGTTTTTGTCGTTTTTGTTTTTGAGACAAAATCTTGCTCTGTAGTCCAAGACATACTGAATTTACTACATAACCCCGACTGGCCTAGAACTCACAGCAATCCTCCTACCTCAGCTTCCCAAATGTTGGAATCATGCCCAACTGGCTTTTTATTTTAAGACAGGGTCTTGTTAATTGTCAGGCTGCACCTGAACTTGAAATCTTTGTGCCTCAAACACCCCAAAATGCTGAGATTATCTGCCACCACATCCAGCTATTTTTTTAAGACACCATCTTTAGGCTATGGGCACAGTTCAGTGGTTAGAGTGGCTGCCCAGTATCCACAAACCCATGGATTTGATCCCCCAGCACCACATAAAAATTAGCCAGACATAAAGGTAGACATCAGTATGCCAGCACTCAGGAGGCTGAGTCAGGAGGACTGCTGTATTTTAAGGCCAGCCTGGGCTACATAGTAAGTTAAGAACCAAACTGGATTGCAGAGCAAGACCATTTCTCATAAATAAATAAATAAATAAATAAATAATAAAATTTCTACTCTCACCTGGGCTGAAGATGAGGGCCATGACCACGGGAGGGGTTATGCTCTCTTTTACTGTCCAACAACCTTTCTCTACCATGTGGAGGGAACCTATGTGCTCTTCTCCCTGAAAACTCAGCTCAAATCCCAATTCAACAAGAAAAGCCTCTTTCAATATTCTGTTAAAGCTGGACCTAGTGAAGTCTGTGTTTATAGTGCCAACACAGTGGGAGGCTGAGGCAGGAGGATTCCAAGTTAGAGCCTAGCCTAGGAGACTTAGTGAGAGTCAGTCTCAAAGTCAAAAATAAAAATCAAGTGTAACGATGCACACCTGTAACTCCAGCACTATGCCTGTAATCCCAGTAGTTGGGAGGCTGAGGCAGAAGGACTGTCATGAGTGTGAGGCCAGCCTAGGCTACATGGTCAGTTCAGGACCAGCCCGGATGACAGAGCAAGACCCTCTCTCAAATAAGTAAACAAATAAACAAAATGGACTGAGGAGTCAACCCCCCAGTATCACAAAAAACCCAAACAAAATAAAGTAATATTCTGTTGTACAGTTACTGCCACCTTTAATTTTCACAACTACTTTACAAGGTAGAGAAACAAGGTAATTGAGACCTACGGAAATCAGGGACTCGTGGCTAAGAGTGGTTTAGCTACACATATTTATCTCTGCTCCCTCTGAAGCCACTTCAAAATGAGAGTGAACAGACAAATAAATTTAGGACTAGAGGAACAGCACAGGGTTGGAGCACTTGCCTAGCACACTCAATTCCTGAGTTCAATTCCCTGGAACGACATAAACCAGTCATGGTGATGCATACTTGTAATGTCAGTACCCAAGAGCCTGAAGCAGGAGGACTGCCATGAGATCAAGGCCAGCACAGAACACATAGGGAGCTCAGGATCAGCCTGGACTGCAGGGCAAGACCCTGTATCAAAAAATAATAATCATATTAAATAAATTTTTCATCCCATTTTTGTGAGATTGGAACAGAAAGATCATAAAGTCAAGCCCAGCCTGATTAGCCTAGAAATTTAGTGAAACCTTGTCTCAAAATATAAAATATGGGGGGCTAGAGGAAGGGCACAGTGGTTAAAGTGCTTGTGTAATATAGGCTCAACGCCCTGGGTTTCATTCCCCAGCACCACATAAACTTGGTATGGCGGCGCATACCTGTAATCCTAGTACACAGAGGCTGAGGCAGGAGGATTGCCGTGAGTCCAAGGCCAGCCTGGGCTACAAAGTGAGTTCAACATCAGCCTGGAATACAGAGCGAGACCCTGTCTCAAGAAAATAAAAAATATGCCAGACACAATGAGATAGGCCTATAATCCCAACAATCCAGGAAGCTGAGGCAGGAAGACCACAGTTTGAGCACAGTCTGAACAGTTCAGCAACTTGGTGAGATCTCGTCTTGCAATAAAAAAAGGGGGGCATGGCGGGCTGGGGATATAGCTCAGTATAAAGGCCCTGGGCTTAATCCTCAATTCTACAAGACAAAAAAAGTAATAACAATTTTAAAATAAAAAAGCCTGGGGATGTACCTATTGGTAGAGCATCTCTGGGTTCAAATCAATTCCCAGTACTGGAAGACAGAAGGCAGAAAAGGGAAAAGAATTAAATAGCATAAGATCAGGGGTTGGGAACAAAAATCAGTGGTTAAAGCACTCGCCTCGCAAGGGCAAAGCGCTGGGTTTGATTCCCCAGTACCACATAAACTGTGTGTGAGGGCGCACACCTGTAATCCCAGAAATTAAGAGACTGAGGCAGGATGATTGCCCTGAGATCCAGGCTTATGTAGTGAGTGCAAAACTAGCCTGGACTACAGAATGAGATCCTCTCTCAGGGGGGAAAAAAAAAAAAATCCCAAGGACTAATGCTCACTTTAGCAGCACATGTATTAAAACTGGAACAAGGACTAAGAGAGAAACTAGACAGAATGAAAAAAACGAAAAGCGAAGCCAGGCAAAGTTGTTCGCATCTGTTATCCCAGCTACCTGGGAGCCTGGGTGGGAGGATGTCAAGGTCAGGGACTACCTGACACTGGGGAGACACTGTGCAGGGAGAACGATCCTCTGAACTCTAGCCAAGTAAATCCATTTTGTGATGCCCCCTGCTTCAAAGCTGCAGTGTGTCGCCTGCCAGGTGAGGAGGCTGTGCGCCAGTCTGCAGAGGGAAAAGGTCACCCCCACGCAGGGAGGCAGTGTCTACTGAGACCAGAGGGAGTACAATGCTGTAAATGTTCCCAAGGAGACTTCTTGCTTTTGATCTTGCATTTGCTGTTTCAATTTGCGGCCTACAGAACGAGCAGCTCGGAAAGGGGGCTGACAACTTGAGCAGGGCTGTGGCCGGCTAGCCCTCACTCTAAGCGAGTCCCTCACTCACCACACTCACTCACTCACCTGCCAGGCCAGAAGGGTCCGAGACACTAAACTGCTCATGTCCTCTCAACTTGGAGGTAGGTGTTTCCTTCATGTCTCTCCCGGAAATTCACATAATATCCTGTCTCAAAATAATGTGTTAAAATAAAGAATGACTGAGGGATACTGCTAAATGGTAGCGTACTTGCCTCGTGTGCTGAGCCTCTGGAGCCCATCCACAGTACTAGAAAGAAAAACAAAAAAATCCTCAGAAAAATAAGAGGACTGGAGTAAAAGTGCAGCAGATAGGGCACTTGACTAGCAAGCACAAGACCCTGGTTCAGTTCCCCAGCACTGCATAAACGGGGTGCAGTGGCCCATGCCTGTAATCAATCCCAGGACACGGGAGGCTAAGGCAGGAAGACTACCCTGAGTTCGAGGCCAGCGTGGGCCACACAGTGAATTCAGGGCCAGGCTGAAATACACAGCAAGACCCTGGCACGAGAAAAAAAAAAAAAAGGATACTGCACCTGTGATAAAAGACAAAGAAATTATTAATGTACATTTAGAAAATAACAAAGAAGCCAGGTCCAATGGCTCAGGCTGAAAGGCTGACTCAGGTGGAGCCTAGCCTAGGGAAGGTAGCTACTCAGTGAGACCCTGTCTCAAAACCAAATTCAAAAAACTGTCTTTGGTGACAGAATAAGGTGAAGGCCTGGGGACCCATTCCCAGGAACACAGAAAAATACAAATATTAAAAATAAATGGGCTGTGGATGTAGCCCAGGCCTTTGCTCTATACCCAGTACCACAATAAACTAAGAACAATATAGAGGCTGGAGGAATGGCTCAGCGGTTAAAGCACTTGCCTAGCAAGCACTAAGACAGCACTAAGTACCCGAGTTTGATTCCCCACCACCACATAAAGTGGATGTGGTGGTGCACGCCTGTAATCCCAGCATCCGGGAGGCTGAGACAGGAGGATTGCCCTGAGTCTGGACTTCATAGTGAGTTCAGGACCAGCCTGGGCTACAGTGCGAGACCCTGTGTCCCCCCCCCAAAAAAAATAATACTTTGTGAAAACCAGAAGTATGACAAATAACAGAGTATGTGGTGCACATCCATAATCCAAGCACACTGCAGGGCGAAGCAGGAAAATAAAGTTGAGCTCAGCCCAGGCAATTCAGCAACTCAGTGAGAACTTCTCTCAAAAAAAAAAGAGTATCCCAATATATGGGTCATCTGGGGGTTGGGGGTGGAATATTATGGTTTGAACCTGGAATGTCCCTCAAGCCCCATGTATTTGGATGTTACGGATTACCTATGGAACCACATGCTGCTAGGAGATGGGGCCTGGTCTGCAGGGGTGGGTGGACTGGGCATGTGTTGGCTTACAGGTGTGTGGCAGGAGACAGGTGTGTGGACCAGATTACAGGTGGTGGTAAGATTAGAAGTTGAAACCTGGAAGAAGGGGAGCACTGAGGCGTGGCACTGGCACAGGAGCCGGAAGGATAAGCCCAACTTCTTCCCTTCCTCTGGAACGTGACTTTCCATGTGCAACACCGTGAGGAATCACCTGCACTTGTGCCTGCCCCATTGCCATACGCTTAGGAGAGGACTGTGATGGTCTGCAACTCTGAGCTAAAATGAGCTTTTTCTCGCCTAATCTGTGCATGACTGGTATTGAGTTACTGCCACCAAAAAATAACTTAAGACACCTCCTTACTTTTTTTTTTTTTGACACAGGGTCTTTCTCCGTAGTCCAGGCTTTTCCTGAACTCATCATGTAACCTAGGATGATCCTCATGGCAATCCTCCTGCCTCAGCCCAAGTGCTATCGGCCACCATACCCAGGTAATTTTATATCGTGCTGAGGATTCACACACAGAGCATATGATAGGAGCTACACTCCCATCCCCTTCCAGCCCATTTTTATTTCTGATTTTGAGGCAGGTTCTTGGTAAGTCACTAAACTACACAGATCAGGTTCAAATCAAACAGGATATTCTTGCCTGTCTTCCAGGATGATGAAATTACAGGCACCCACCACCAGGTGGCTCCCTTGTTCACATTTTAACTTCATTTCAGGAAAATAAAATCAGTGGTGTAAAATGACATTAGAATATAAAATAAAATCTCAAGGAAAATATAACATAAAAAATTATGACCAAACTTGGATGCCAGGAGGCTAAGGCAGGAAGATCAGAAATTCAAGCCCAGACAGAGCAATTTACAATTTAGTGAGAGGCTCTCAAAATAAAATGAAGCAAAGCATGGTGGTACATGCCTGTAATTCCAGCACTCAGGAGGCTGAGGCAGGAGGATTGTTGTGATTTAGAGGCCAGCCTAGGATCATGGTGAGTTCAGACCCAGCCTGGGCTACAGAGTAAAACCCTGTCTCAAAAAAGGGGTAGGGAGGTAGCCTGTAATCCCGGCACCCTGAGAGATTGAGGCAGGAAGACCACAAGTCTGAGTTTAATCTGGGCAACTCTGCAATTTACAAGACTGTCAAAATTAAAAATTAAGAAACAGGAGGGGAAACATAGCTCAGCGGTTATAGAGCTTGCTTAGCATACACAAGCTTTGGGTTTGATCCCACAGCATCACATGGCGTGTAGTGGTGCACACCTATAATCCCAGCACTTGCAAAGCTGAGGCAGGAGGATTGACATGAGCTCAAGGCCAGCCTGGGCTACAAAGCAAGACCATCTCAGAGAAAAAAAAAAACAAAACCCAACACTAAAAACTAGGCCAGGGATGTAACCTGCTTCCTTTCTCTAGTACCACAAAAGGTATTGGGGGGGTGGGGGCGGGGCTGGCGACTACCTAGGGATGTACCTCAGTGTAAAGGCTGTAGACTCAATCTCTAGTAAAAAAAAAAAAAAAAAAAAAAAGCAAAAGCTAAGGCAAGAAGATCATGAATTCAAGGCCATCTTTTTTTTTTTTTTTTTTGAGAGCGAGAGGGTCTTGCTCTGTAATCCAAGCTGGCCCAGGGCTCACTTTGTAGCCCAGATTGGCCTCAAGTTCGATTCCCCCAACACCACATAAACCAGCTGTGGTAGTGCATACCTGTAATCCCAGCATTTGGGAGGCTGAGGCAGAGGGACTGCCACTGAGTCAAGACCAGCCTGGGCTACATAGTGAAATGAGGACCAGCATGGACTACAAAGTGAGACCTTGCCTCAAAAACAAAAAACAACAACAACAAAAAAAAAAACCTGTGTGTGTGGCGGTATACACCTGCACGCCCAGGATCCCAGCACTCTAAGCTATAGAACAGTAGCAGCCTGGAGCTTGGCCTAAGTAACTTGGCAAGGCCTGTGTCAAAGTACAAAACAATCAGACACAGGTTAGATATTACATGGTCTCACAGACAGACACAAAATCCTATTTATTTTTAAGGGTGACACATCATGATCAAGTGGGGTATCATCACTAATGGACAGAGAAAATGTTACCAAGGAAGTTGATCTTCACATTGAGTTAACTCTTAAGTTTTGATTTTTGTTTTTACCACAACGCCTGGCTAGTCTTTATAAATAGCTGGGTCTGGTGGCATAGGCCTAAAACTCAAGGACTGTGGAAGGCTAAGCAGGAAGACCACAAGTTCAAGCCCAGAAACAAAAATAAAAATGGGGGCTGAAGGAATGGCTCAGCAGTTAAAACGCTTGCCCAGCAAGTGCTAAGTCAAGCGCTAAGTACCCTAGTTCAATTACCCAGCACCACATAAGCTGAGCATAGCGGCACACACCTGTAATCCCAGCACTTGGGAAGCTGAGGCAGGAGGATTGTCCCGAGTCCAAGGCCAACCTGGGAGTTCAGGACTACCCTGGGCTACAGAGAGTGTAAAAGGGGAGGCGGGGGGGACGGGACTGGGGGCATAGTTCAGTGGTTAAAGTGCTTGCCCAGCATGCACAAGGCTGCAGGTTCAAAGCCCCAGAACCACATAAGGCATGATGATATAAGCCTGTAACTCCAGCACTCAGGAGGCTGAGGCAGGAGGTCTTCCTTGAGTTGGAGGCCAGTCTGGGCTAGGTGAGTCTAGGACCAACCTGGACCAGAGTGAGACTCTGTCACAATTAAAATTAAATAACTAAAAATGCGCTAGATATGTAACTCAGCATAAAGGCCCTGGGTTGGATTCCCAATACCATACACACAAAGGTTTAGTCACTTCAACTCTCCTAGGCGTGCACGTAGCTCCCCAACAAAGCCACAGTGTGGCAGACCCAGCGCACCAGTATTGACAGCATCTGTGTCCCAGTCTCCTGGTCCTCCCCACGTCTGCTGGCTGATTTCAGCGTTCATGAGGATGAGAAAGCTTTCCTTGAGCTTCGTACCATGAAGACACACCATGCTTTATCCTGTAGTCTTGGACCTCACCTGGGGTAGACCCAAAGGATTCCTAGTCCTTGGTGTCCCGGGCTTCTTGCCCGAGTCTCAAAGCTCAACTCCTAGACGTGCCTCTACGCGCAGACGGTGTCCTGGTGGCTTCCCTGTTGGCCGATGAGCTTTCAGCCCTCTGGAGGGGTCCAAGGGCGCCTTCAGGGACTGCCCAGAGGCTTTCCCCATCTCTGGTATTCCCAGCCACATGGAACTGTTCATGTACAAGGTAGCTCTTCCCTACACTGAGTCTCTATTTCTATTCACCTTCATGGCCCTGATGCCTAATATAACAAAAACAGGGCAGCACAACATAAAACACTCTCACAAGAGGTGGGAGGAAGGGAAGTCAAGATGTGAAAACAGGACCTGGAGAAAGTGAACAGCAAGGTGCTGCAAGCCACAGGCTCCGCCCCTCTCTCAAACACACAGCTACTACTATGTAAACCAGAAACAAAAAAGAAAAGAAAACCTGCTAAGCTTTATTTAGGCTGTACCAGTTACAGACACCACACCTAAGCCTACTCCGGCCCCACCCTGTGCAGTCTCTGGGGAAGCTCTGCTACCCTGTCCAGTCCAGGCTCACTTCTTGTCCTCCTCCTTCTTGTCTTTCTTGGCATCCTTGGTGGCCTGGGAGGCCAGGGAGCCCATGGCATTTCGAATGGCTTCGTTGTTAGGATCCACGCCGGGAAGGTTCTCTAGGACACTCTGAAGGAACTCCGGGTCCTGCATCACATCGTAATCATCCTCCTCCTGAAGAAATGCCAGGTTAGCCCAGGTTAGCCCGGGTTAGCCCACATCAGCCCACATTAGATCAGGGCTGGGACCAGGCCAGCAGGGGGCAGCAGGCACGTGCTACTGCCCAAGCCTTGCTCTCTGCCTCTGGCCATGGGAAGGAAAGGGCAAGCAGCAGAACACGGTGCCCAGACCGGTACTAACACATAGCTTCTTATTAACCAAAGAGAACAGAAGTCCGGCAGCTTCGCCGATTGCACTCAGAAGGGAAAAGCAGATGCTATCACATTCAGGCTTCCTACTACGAAACACTCCCTTTTCGTTCTTCCAAACTCTTCTCACCCTCTTGGGGAGACGCTACCCTCCAACAGGGATCCCCAACACCCAGGCCAGGGAAGGGTCCATTGCCTTGGAAGGACTGGGCCTCTGAGACAAGGACTGGGCCTCTGAGACAGATGGGCTGAGCAGAGAGCAAAGCTCTGCCTCCTGTCAGTGGGCTGCTACCAGTTCTGATGCCACTGCTGAAATGACAGCGGGCAGAGCTTCACTCCCTGCTCCCCTCCTGGTACCATTTCAAAGCTACCCTCCAATAACCTATTATGTAACAAGTACCACCACTACCACCCCCACTCCTGTCCTTGGGAGAATGATCTTCAAGTAGGGCTAGGTGAGTAGCTAGCTCACTCGTTAAAGCACTTGCCTAGAAAGTGCAAGACCCAAAGCTGGGTGTGGTGGTGTGCGCCTGTAATCCCAGCACTTGCAAGGCTGAGACAGAATTGTCCTAAATCCAAGGTCAACCTGGGCTACATAGTGAGTTCAGGACCTGCCTGGGCAACAGAGCAATACCCTCTTAACCTCTAGCATTTTTTTTTTTTCTTTTTGTGGTACTGGGCCTTCATACTGAGCTACAACCCCAGCCAATTTTTCTTCTTGGTTTTGAGACAATCTCACCACATCACCCCACCACATCACGCCACCACATCACCCAATCTGGGCCTAAACTTGCAATCCTCCTGCCTCCTGCCTTCCAGCATGCTGGGATTATAGAGGCCTGTAGTGCCATGTCCCATTGACCCTAGCCTTTTCTTGCATCTGTTGCTTTAGCAAGGTTTACACACAAGAATCATATTCATGAGTTTTCTTCTGTGCCCCAAAAGATTCATCTATGTAACAGAAGGAACCCAACTCCAGAAGGCAGAGGACTCAACACAAGGGGTGGCAACCCTGCTGGCCCTCACCTTGGCTGGCTCAGAGGTGTCCATGGCTGAGCTGGCATCCACGTCGGCTGATTCTGCCTGGCCAAACTCTGAAAAAAAGAGGCCAGCCTGCTCAGCTCTGCTGCCCCTCCAACCCTCCGCCCACACCCAGCCCCACCGTGGCTCACCTGCCCCCTGAAGGGACATCTGCATGGCATACGCAATCTGCTCCTCTTCGGTCATACTGCTCAGGTCAGGAAGCCCTGCGCGGCCAAATTCCTGCTGGCTGATGGTCATCTTCAGCAGGGCATCATCAGAGTCTGGAAAAAGGAAGAGAAGCGAGGTAGTGCCAGTAGCACAGACCCACCCCCTCACCACATCCCTACCCAGCCTTTCCACAGCTGCCTGCTCCACTGCCCATGCCCACTGCCACATCCACACCCAGCTCTCAGTGGTGAGCACTGTGCAGTCCCGGGACGTCAGATCCCAGCTTTCACCTTCAGTCCCAGCTGCAGCAATCCCAGCCTCAGCTGCAGAGGCTGCGGCTGCCCTCCGGGCCTCCTCCTCCTGCCGCTGCCTCTGTTCCTCCATAGACACACGAAGGGCCTGGAAAAGGACATGCAAGACTAAATGCCCCAGGCCAGGCTCTGCAGGAACCAGAGGGTGTGGAAAGGGAGGGCAGAAGAGCAGCTCCAGTTCATCACCTAGAAAAGAAGCTGAAGGGATCAAGTGGTATGGGAAAAAAGGACTTAGGAGGAAGTCTGTGATATAACCAGAAAAGAACACGACAGAGCTGGACATTGGTGCCCCTAGAGGCTACAGAGAATTATGGGGAAAGAGGGAAAAGGGTGTTCAAAGTGAGAAAAGGTTACAGCACAACACAACCCTATCATATGTGCAGTAGTGAGGGGAACAAAGCACTCTGGGGCTCAACATTTGCTCACCAGGGCCAGCTCAGGATCAGCGCTGGGGTCTACTCCAAACTCAAAGTCACTGGCACCAAGCCCTAGCATGGCACCACCTTCGCCAGCCAGAATAGGAGAACTGATGAGTGCATCGGCCAAGCTGGGCCCGGGAGGCACCGTCACCAGATGAGAACCAGTTCCATCTTTGCCATTCAGGGTGTTTACAAAGGCTGTCAGCTTTTCTGTGTTTACTTCCTGGGAGGGGAGAACACACAACAGAAGCCCTCCTTCAAATCCTCTGCCACCGCAGCTCCAGTCTGTAGCTCTCCTGGTGTGGGCCCTCCCCTAGGTAAGGACCTTCCAGTTCTAATCAAATCAACACCCCTCCCCGAACCTACGTACCTCTTCGCCAAAATTGATAATGTCAACATTCACTTTCTCTTTCTTGAGGCGTTTAGCCAATTTCACCAGCTAGGGGAAAAAAAGTGGGGGAGAAGAATCAAGAAATACACTCCTCATGAAGGAAAATGAACTCCATAAGCCCCAAGAGAAACACTGAATTGTACATACGCACCTCCCCCAAACCCCCAGTGCTGAGCCCAGCCCCTGCAGGGCTCTCCTAACTCCAGCACACCACCCTCCCCAGTCCCACTGTAGACGGCCCAGTGTGTGGGCTCCATACTCACATCCTTCTCATTGTCCCCCACAGGGCTTCCCACGAAGGCAATGATACGCATCTTGTGATTCTTGCCCTGTCGGTGCTTCAGAGCCAGCTAGCAAAGGAGGAAGATGATCTCAGGGTCACCCACAGGACTCACCTAGTTCTTCCCTCTGTCACTCTGGTCCTTTTTTTCCTTACAGTTCTATGTGTCATAAGTCTACCATCAAGTTCCCACAAGACCAAAACCCTCCCGAGCAGAACCTCCAAGCACAGGGGGCCAGAACAACTCACATGAGCCACGCGGATGCCAGTGCAGAAGGTAATCTTGCCCTTGGGCTGGACGGTGTGGAGCTTGGAGAGGATGCGGCCGGTGTCAGGGGTGAGTGTAGTCAGGACTTCGCAGTCACTGGGACACGGGGAAAGCATTTCAGTGAGTGCCAGTCAGCACAAAACCCCGAGAGTACGTGACTTGTCTGTCTGTCCATTTGTCCTTTTTTGTTGCTGTTTTGAGACAAGATCTCACTATGTATCTCAGGCTTGCCTTGAACTCGTGATCTTCCTGCCCCCGTCTCCTGAGTGCTAGGATTACAGGTGTGAACATTGCTCCTAGGGGGAAGAGGAGGATTTAATTCTTTCTTTCTTTTTTCTTTAAGAAAAGAGTCTCACTCTGTAGCCCAGACTGGTTCTGAACTCACTAAGTAGCCCAGACTGGTCTCAAACTCAGCAATACTCCTGCCTCAGCTTCCCGAGTCTTGGGATCACAGGCATACACCATCACACCCAGGTTATGTGGTGCTGGGGAATTGAACTCAGGGCCTTGTGCTTGCTAGGCAAGTGCTCTAACAGTTGTGCTAGACTTCTTCTAGCCCTCTTTTTCCTTTTCCTTGCAATATGAGAGACTGAACTCAAGGCTCTGCACACGGCAGACAAGCACATTCCAGCTCTCGTTTTAGAGACTTTGATGATGAGCATAATCCTTGTTCTTTTTGACCAAATACCAGTGTGTAGTAGATACCAATCACAGGAAGCAAAAGGACTGTTCTAAGAAACCTGCCCTCCACCTCCCAATGTTTTACTATAGTTCTCCTCACCCGGGCTGGTTCTCGGGGCAGAGGGTGCCACATAACACGTGCTACTACGTACTACACATCCTCCCACCTTCTCTGCTCCTTTTCAGCTCCTGGTATGGGGTGGGAGGATGCTAACTTGAAGTTACTGATTCCTAAAGCAAAGCACTTGTGGGGTACTAGCAGTGGCTCTTAGTCTTCATGGAACTAAGACTCGTCTGCAGTTTTTCTTTTAAGACACAGTATAGAAATAAAAGCATTTTGTTCTGTTTTGGATTTTTTTGAGACAGGGTCTCACTATGTGGTTATGATTCATGCCTAGGAGACTCTAATCCAAAATTACCTTTTTTATTTTTATTTTTATTTTTTGAGACAGGGTCTTGCTCTGTAGCCCAGGATGATCCTGAACTCATGATGGAGCCCAGGCTGGCCTGGAATTCAAGGCAGTCCTCTTGCCTCAGCATCCCTAGGGCTGGGATTTCAGGCATATGCCACCACACCCAGTTTATGTGATGCTGGGGAATCAAACTCGGGTACTTAGAGATAGATTGACTCAAGTGCTTTAACTGCTGAGCTATCCCTCCAGCCCCCAAAATTACTTTTTGAACTGACTTCTTTCTTTTTTCTTTTTTTTCTTTTTTCTTTTTTCTTTCTTTCTTTCTTTCTTTTTTTTTTTTTTTTTTGAAGTGCTGAGGATTTAACCCATCTAAGGCAAGGGATTTACTCTCAGCCCTGACTTCAAATAAGTAAAAATAAAATGTACTACTGTGAGGTCTAAGGATGTAGCTCTGTAGCAGAGTGCCTGCCTAGCAGGCACAGGGCCCTGGGTTCCATTTCTGCTACCACAAAAAAGGTAAATAGGACTTATGGTCGAGATGGTGGCTGAGTACCAGAGCTGTACAATGTCTCATGGAACCATTTAAAAAGTTGAGAATATAGTCAAATACCACCTGTTCAATGTAGCTAGGACAGGGAGGAGTGCCCTAAAACTTGACAGGAGGCCAGGGAAAAATCAGAAATCCCCCATAAAGCTGCCCCAGGCCAACGCAGCTGGGAGCTGTCAGCATCACTGGCTTGGAGTCCGGAACCTCTGACTGAGCTAGGAGAGGAAGGAGCACCTCAACAACTGAAAGAGAATCACAGGAAGGTCAGAAATCCTGAAGACGTATTATGGGAAGTGGAGGAAAACAGCAGCTGACTGAGTGTGGCCCTGAGCCGCCAGCATCCACAGACAGTGACAAGTGTGGAGACCAGAACCTCAGAGTGAGGTAAGCACAGATCAAGGGGAAGGTGGGAACTGACAGCAGCTGGTGCCCCAGCCTCCAGAAACAAGCCTGTGGGTAGTGCATACTACAAACCTGAGTTTTCCCTAGGAAAGACCCCCTGAAGCCTAGATCAAAAGCAGCACTCAGCAGCCATAACAGGCAAGGTCATAAGCAGGAGCCTTTTTTTAAAAAAGAGCCCAAGACTGAACTGTTTAGAACAGAATATACATCAGGGTTTTGGGAAAAAAAACTGGCACAAGAGACACTTGTGGAGAGGAAAGAAAGGCCGCAGATCTCCCGAATGCTGGGTATAGTGTGAGCACATCAGAGGGTGGAAAGCCTCACCCTTGGGGGAGGGAAGCCAGGACAGGCGGGAAAGCTTTGCTGAGGGGACTAGGGGTGAACAAGACACCTCAGAGGCCATCAGACTGTTAGAATATCCCTCACAGACTACTCCCAGCACAGAACTTGGAAGAATTTATGTTCCCCACACACACTTTCATACTCATTCAATAAGAAACCTCTCAGCTAGGCCTTTAAAGTGAAGTCCCTCAACAACAGGAACATGGGAAGAAGACAAGGCAGCAGGACACCCACAGAGATGCCTGAGACCCCAGAAACCAATGTCATGGGCCCTGAAAGAGTGGAACTCATAGGGAAGAAAGTCAGAAAGCAAATAAATGAGTTGCACAACCAGTTTAAACAAGATATTCTCAAAGAAATGCAAACATTGATCAGTGGGTTTAAAGAGGAACTTACTAACCAAATAGTGGTCCTAATGGAGACAAAGCTTACTGAGCATATAGAAGTCACAAATAAAAAGCTGGCTGAAGTAAACAGGGAAGTGCAAAATATGAAGAAAAACTTTAATAGAGAAGTGGAAATTTTGAAAAGAAATTTAGCTGAAATTCAGGATATGAAAAACTCACTTGAAAGCAGGAGAAGTCGACCTGCACATTGTGAGACAGAATTTCAGACCTTGATGACAAGGCTAAAGAAACACATGTTATAATTAGGCACAACTCCAAAATCAGAAATGAGCAAAGTCGCCAGATAAAACAGCTGATGGATGATTCAAAGAGAACCAATCTCAGAATTACAGGTGTGAAAGAGCAAAAGACAGCACCAAAGCTATAAAGAATTTAGTCACTAAATCATACAAGAAAATTTCCCACATCTAGAAAAAGAGAATTTTCAGGTACAAAGAGCTTATGCAACACCAAATAACCTCAACCAGCAACAAGACTTGCCATAACATATTACAATCAAAATTTCAGAAATACAGCATAAAGAGAAAACACTAAAAGCAGCAAGAGAAAAACAGGTACTACTCTACCAAGGCAAATCCATTAGAATTATTACAGATTTCTCAGTACAAACTTTAAAGGCCAGGACAGCCTGGAGCACAGTATTTCAAGCTTTAAAAGACACCAAGTGTCAACCAAGGTGGTTGTGTCCAGCAAAATTATCTCTGAAAATTGGAGAAGTAAAAATTTTTCATGACCAAGAATCTCTAAAGAAATTTGCAACCACTAGCCCAGCATTGCAGAAAATACTTAAAGGAACCTTTAAGAGGCAGAAAGACAAGCAGCACCAAAAAAACAGGAAAGAAATGAAACATCTTAAGAGAAAGTGTAACAAAAATAGACTGGTATTTGAATCATTTGATAGGTATACTTCTAAAACAGTACCAACTGTTTCGTAAAATCTGTGAATTTCCCCCACGTAATTAATATTTGTAATAGTATGTAATTTTGTAAGACATAATAATTATATTCAACATGGGGAATTGGTTTAAAATCTTTTAAAATGTGTGCATGAATATATGGGCAAATAGGTAAAATAATAATAATAATAAAAATCTGGCAAAATGTTAGTAATTAGTGAAATGTGAGTAAATAACTTATGAAAGTCAAATTCTGAATAAGTATCCCATTATATCTATTGTTTTAAGTATAATATACTTATGTGATATAAATTTAAGTTCATTTAATGTAGCAATTCGATACAGACTTCAGTTTATTTAATGTAGCAATTGACTTACTCAATCTTCGATGTAAATTTATCCTAAGGAAACGGACTGATGTAATGATAAACTGAATGTCTTTTGAATGTGCAAACATTGACCTTTCAGTACTCATCTAAGGCATTTGAAACTTAACTTCTTTTTCTTTCTCACATTTTCTAGCCTTATGAATTACATTGTTATTTTTCTTTCCTCATGTGGACTGGTGGGTGAGGCCATGTTAAAGAATCTCAACAAAGGTATAGTAAGATATATAAAAAAAGGACTTTTGGCAAATCATCCCATGAAGGGCTCTGCTGCACCCAGAGAAGAGGCAGCAAGATATGGCCACTATAGTCCATTCCAGGGGTGGGAAGCTGAGCTAAAGAGTGGCAATTTGAGTGAAATGAGTCAGATGCAGAAGATTAAATATGTTAAATATGGCATGATTTCTGATTTAGGAAACCCAGAACACAGGCATTGTCTAGAAACAAATGGGTGTGATAGTGGGAGTTAGGCAGGGTGGGGAAGGTGTGGGAGGTCCAATAAAGGGGAGGGATTGTAAAGCTGATGTGATACCTATGTGTACAAAATACTCAACTTCATTGTAAATATTACATATTGCACATATATAAATAAAAATGGTGGGGAGAAAAGTAAATAAATAGAAATAAAACAACTACACAACTTCAACCCAAGAGATTTAGCTTTGTAACTGCCCTTAATCAGATTAGTATTGAAAGTAATTATGGGGGCTGGAGGAGTGGCTCAGCAGTTAACGTGCCTACCTAGCAAGCACTAACTCAAGGGCTAAGTACTCGAATTTGATTCCCCGCACCACATAAACTGAGCATGATGGTGCGTGCACACCTGTAATCCCAGCACTTGGAAGGCTGAGACACGAGGATTACCATGAGTTCAAGGCCAGCCTGGGCTCTATAGTAAACTCAGGACCAGCCTGGGCTACAGAGTGAGATCCTGTCTCAAACAAACAAGAAAAGCAATTGTGGGTTGGGGACACAGCTCAGGGATTAAAGTGCTTGCCTAGGAAGTGCAAGTCCCCAGGTTGGACACCCCCCACAAAGCTACCTAATAGCTGGGCGTGGTCACACACATGTGTAAGCCCAGGACTTGGTGGGCTGAGACCATATGTGTGTTCAAAGACAGCTGGGCTACACAGTGAGTTCAGGACCAGCCCGGGCTACAGAGTGAGACCCTGCCTAAAAAAAAAAAAAAAAAAAAAAAAATTGCAAAGACTCAATCGTGAAAACAGTCTAGGAAGGTAACAGGCAAAAGCAGCTTCGTAGACCCCATCTACAGGCAGCCATCTACAAGCGGCCATGTAGCATGTGGCACAGGAACAGAACACCCCCTGACCCAGGCCCTCCTCCCTGTCCCACATACTTGGCCAGTGTGATGAGGCCCACGTTGTTCTCAGGGTTGCTGCGGGTCTTTGAGTGACAGACGATGTTGACAGCATCCTGCTGGGCCTGCAGCCGTGTGGGTAAAAAGTCCCCATTCCGCATATACTCGCTATTGTCCACACTGTCAGACAATTGGAAGAACAGAGAAATCTCAGTCTCTGCGAGATACCAGCTTCAGTTCTGATTCTGCAGCACCTTTTATGAGACTTACACTGTGGGGGAACAGCCAGCTCTCAATCTACATGGAGCCAAGAATTACCTGTACCTTTGTTTTTAAAGACATGGTATACAGATAAAAGCCTTTTGTTCTGTTTCAGATTTTTTTGAGACAGGGTCTTACTACATAGCTCCGGCTGGACTCACACTCACGATCCAGGCTGGCCTTGGATTCACAGCAGTCCTCCTGTCTCAGCCTCCCAAGTGCTTGGATAACAGGCATGTGCCACCATGCCTGGCTTATGTAGTGCTGGGGAATCAAACTCCAGTACTTAGCACTTGACTTAGCACTTGCTAGGCAAGCGTTTTAACTGCTGAGCCCTTCCTCCAGGCCCTGAAAGAAAGTACTTAAAACATAGAAAACAAGGAAAACATCTACAAATATTTATAGGGCTGAGGGCACAGCTCAGTGGTTAAAGCACTTTCCTAGCAAGCCCAAGGTCCTGGGTCAGATTTCCCAGGATCACATAAACCAAGTATGGTGATGTATCACTGTAATCCCAGCACTCAGGAGGCTCAGGCAGGAGGATGTCCTGAGTTAAAGGCCAGCCAGTGCCACATACTGAGTTCAGGACCAGGCTGGACTACATAGCAAGACCCTGTCTCAAAGAAACAAAACAAAAATATATAAACACACACACACACTCACACACACACACACACACAGGGGCTGATGGAACAGCACAGCAGTTTCAGCACTCACCTAGCAAGAACAAAGACCAGAGTTCAATTATCCCAGCACCACATATATGGGGTGCGGTGGTGCATGCCTATAATCCCAGTATTATAAAGGCCAAGGCAGAAGGACTACTGTAAGTTTGAGGCCAGCCTATAGTTGAAGCCAGCTAGTAAGTTTTGGACTAAAGAGAGAGACCTTGTCTCAAAAAAAAAACCCCATATACATACAACACATTAAAGACTGGGGCATAGCTCAGTGGTTAAAGTACTTGTCTAGCATTTGCAAGGACCTGCATTCAAATCTCCAGCCCCAAATAAAGATTAACTGAGTAGGTGAGAGGCTGCTGCTGACCTGAGGTATGACGTCTGGTGCTGGTGGGAGCGGGAGAAGCACCCAACGACATCAACACATCAATATATACACAAGATCAGCCCAGTCCTCTATGAGATGCAAAATGCAGATCAATGGTCATCGAATCACAGAAAAAAAATTGAAGATCTTACGAGAAAGAGACCTCAAATACATCTGACAAAGCAATACCTGGAACATCAGCAAGCCTGACTGGAATATATGCAAACTTGATTTTCAGAAACTGCTTCAAGGCTTCAGGTTTTGAAGTCATACGCATCATTAACGTCACATCCTTCTTTGTCTACTTTAGCTGCTTACAAGTTTGTTGTAATTGATGCTTCGTATTAAGGTAACATAAGAAAAATCGTGGCGAAAGTAGTTCATTGCTCGGTACGGTATATGGTACGTGTATCCCTATGCCTCGACTTTTTCCAAAAATGAACACCTGGCAGTCAAGTATCATATACTTTTCCACTGCCAACAAAAGGAATAGTTTTCCTCTACAGACATAAAAGGAATGTCTTTCAGACAATGTCTAGAATATTCGATGGCCTACAGCATTACACAGTATGAAAAAACACATGAGAAAACTGTACGTGAATATTGAAAATCAATGGAGGCTCACTCAACAGTATATATTTTTATGAGGATTCAGGAACTGCTTAAAAAGTAAAAAGTAACTTCGTTTTTATTGCTATAGAGCAGATAACAGATATTTAGTAATCCAATAAATGTAAGTGTTAAAAAAAAAGTAGCTGGGTGTGGTGGCTACTGCCTGTAATCCCAGCACTAAGTAGGCTAGTCAGGAAGGTTGCCCTGAGTTCCAGGCCAGCTAGGACTGCAAAGTGAGACCCTCTCTCTCTCAAAAGAAAGTGGTGGTGGGGAGGAAGCAAGGAGCGGGAGTACAGCTCCACCTCTCCTCAGATTAGCAGGAGCACCAGGACCTAAAAGACACTCCAGCAGGAGGCAAGGCTTTGCTGCTGCTCACCTGCCCCGCTCCCCTGCTCCCCTGCTCCGCTCCTGCAGTCCAACCCTGGAAGGACCTGGCACCAGCGCTGGCCCAGGCCCAGGAGTTTGGGGCTCCCAGCTCTACAGTGCATAGAACACCATCACAAACATTTTATCTACCTGTAGGTACTGCTATAATCCCCGGTTTGCAGATAGATTTACTAACAGTCTCAAGAACATTAAGTTGGTAAGTACCAGAAAATAAAGATTTTTGAGTTCCAGAACCTATTCTTTTTCTATTTTAACACACTCTGTACCGGGGTTGCCAAACTTGGGAAATAAAAATATTTAAAATTGACTTTCACATTATTTTTAGTGCAAATTTTAGGCACGTTTACATTCACGTTTGCGTGCTAAAAATTACCCATTGTTATCTGGAACTCATGCTGAACTGAGCATCCCATACCCCTCCCCCCAAGAAAGGAGCTGTCTGGTCCTTCTAACTCCAAACCTCCGTACACTTTTCGGTATTATCCCCCGTGCTCACGCTTAGAAGCAGCTCTTGGAGCCTCGCAAAATCTGTGCTCAACCTCACGTGGGCCCCGGGCCCTCAGCTCCGGCCTGGGACTGCAGAAGAGTAGGTCCCCGGCATGTGTCGTCCTGGGCTTAAGTCTTGGCGCCACCACTTTAAAGGTGTGACTTTGGACCCATCACGTAAAATCGCCGGACACTCAACGATACGATGACGCGATATTTTCCTTTAAGAGACGCTGTGAGGTTCTAGTGAAATAAATGCCTACTACATAGAAAATCGTCGGTTAAGCAGCCAGGGAAAGGTAATGACGTTAGGGACGGGCGAGCACAGCGGCCTATCACCTCTCCTCCTAACAGACACACACCACGAGAGCCTCAGACTACACAGACCTGGCGCCGGAACACGGTAACACAGCAAGGGTCGGGGTCTCCGCCCGGGCGAGGGTTTGGGACCCGAGAGAGGCCCGGGCCTGGCCGCTCCCGGGCCCAGGATGACTCAGGCAGTCGCTGGGCGCCCGCTCTCGGCCCTAAGGCCGCGCGTCGCCGACCAGCCACCCACCCACCCCCACCTGCGGCCGGCCGCCTCGGCTCTGCACAGGCCCCCGCCCCGCCCCGCCCCGCTCCACGAGCCCGGGCCAGCAGCTCACCAAACCATAGTGCTTTCCAACACCATCTTGCTGCCTTCCTCCCCTCGACCGGCTCTCTGGGACTACCCAACAATGGCTGCTCCGATTGGCCCGGCGGTGATCACCAATCACAGACGTAAACGGAAGCATCCTCCTGCCCACTTCCCCCTCGCCCCGCCCCGCCCGCTGCCTTGGATTCTGGGAGTTGTAGGCGCAGCCGTGGGAACGGATAGGTCGGGTGAGTGGGTGAAGAGGGTTAGTGTAACGCTCGAACCAGCGTCGAGTGAGAAGCGGTTTCCACGCCTGTAATCCCAACGCTCAGGGAGGCTGAGCAGGAAGATCGCGAATTCGAGCCCAGCCTAGGTAATGTGACAAGCCCCTTCTCAAAAACAAAAATAAAAAATGGGACTGGGGAAGTAGCTCAGTGTTCGACCTTCGTACCGTCAAAAAAATCCTAATGACAAAGATGGATGGTATTCCTTTCAGGATTTCAAAAACTCATTGTAGTTTCTAAATGTGTTTTGATGAAGGTAAAGAAGCAATGACATGAAAAATGTTATATTTCTTTGATAGGAATACTCATTGTCTGATTCCTCCCTCCCCAGGTGTATAATAGTTCTTTGTTTTGAAACACAGGACAAAAGGATAAAAGCCCCGCTGACAGGAAAGGGTTCACAAATGAGGTTGCCCCTATGCAGTTCTTGCCAGATGTGGTAATGCAAGCCTGTAATCCCAGCACCTCAGGAGGCTGAGGCAAGAGGTTTTTAGTTCAGGGTCAGCCTGATCTACATTGTGAGACCCTGTCTCAAATAAATAAAAACATAAAAAATAAATAAACAGTCCTTGCCATTCTGTAGTTACTAGGAAGCTGATAACATAGAAAAGTGCCACTTTGTCAATCAAAAACAATTCTTTGTAGAAAATAAAGACACGGGCTGGAGGAATAGGTCAGTGGTAAATTCAGTCCCTCACCACCACATAAACTGGGCATGGTGGAGTAAGCCTGTAAAGTAATCCCAGTACCCAGAAGGCTGAGGCAGAAGGACTGCTGTGAGTTCAAGGCCTGCCTGGGCCACACAGTGAGTTCAGGACCAGCCTGGACTGCAGAGAGATACTCTGTGTCAATAAATAAACTAATTAAATAGAAAGGTCTTTTGGATGTAACTCCAGGTGAAAGCCCTGGGTTCAAGCCCAATCCTGCAAAAAATAAAAATAAAGAGATGAATATAACTTCATAGCTCCTCTATGATTTAAAAAAAATGTTATTAGAGGGCTGGAAGAATGGTTCAGTGGTTAAAGTGCTTGCATAGCAAGCACACTAAGTGACCGAGTTCAATTCCCCAGCACCACATAAGCCGGGTGTGGTGGCGTACCCCTATAATCCCAGCACTCGGGAGGCTGAAACAGAGGATTGCCATGAGTCCAAGGCCAGCCTGGGCTCCATAGTGAGTTCAGGACCAGCCTGGACTACAGAGTGAGACCCTGTATCAAAAAAAAGTTATTAGAGCCTGAAATGATGATATTTACCTAAATCCCAGTACTTCCAGTACTCTGGAGAAGACTGAAGCTGGGGAAATCACAAATAGCCCACCCTAGGCCATCTAGCAATTTAGTTAGACCCCGTCTCAAAATAATACTAAAGGCTGAGAGCCCGGACTGATGAGTCAGGAGGATCTCAATTTCAAGCCTAGCCTGGGCAATCTAGCAATTTAGCAAGACTGTGCCTCAAATCAAGAATACAGATGGCTGCGGATGTACCTCAGGGTGAAGGCCCCGGGGTTGTTCCCTAGTACCACACCCCCCCAAAAAAAAAAAAAAATAAAGCCTTGTCAGGGCTGGATGCAGCTCAGTGGTAAAGCTGTCTACAGCATGTACAAGGCCCTGAAGTCAATCTCCAGCATTGCAAAAAGAAACAAAAATCCTTATCATAGGTCTGAATATCTATAAATGTAAGGATATGATAATGATGCGTAGGATTTGGGGCTGGGCATGGCTATGTGGCTAGAGTGCTTATGTGGCATTCACAAGGTTCTCAGTTTGATTCCCCAGTACAACAAAAATTAGCTGGGCCTTGTGGCTCACACCTGTAATCCCAGCTCTCAGGAGACTGAGGCAGGGAGATTGCTGTGAGTTCGACCCCAGGTTGGGCTGCATAGTGAGTTCAGGGCTATTGGACTATAGAGTAGCAAGATTCTATCTCAAAAGAAAAAAAAAGTAGGACTTGAGTGTGGTTTTTTTTTTTGTTGTTGTTGTTTTGTTTTTACTTTATCCCTTGTGGGTAGAGAAAATGGGGGTGAAATAAAAAGTAAAGGTAAAACATTGGCGATATTCATGCTCATAGTTTGTTGCTTTATGGTACTGGGGAGTGGCCCCAGGGCCTTCACACTGATCTACATCCCAGGCCTTTTTTCCCCCACAATAATTCTTACTAGTATGTATTTGGGATGCATAATAATTAGGTTTAGTTTGAGGAATTAGGACATGTATACATTACATCTTTATTTATTTATTTTTTGAGACAGGATCTTGCTCTGTAGCTTAGGCTGGTCTTGAGCTAGCCTTGGACTCCTGACAATCCTCTTGCCTCAGCCTCCCAAGTGCTGGGATTACAGGCATGTGCCACCATGCCCAGCTTATGTGGTGCTGGGAATCAACTCGGGGCCTTGTTCTTGCAAGGCAAGAACTTTAACTGCTGTGCCATTCCTCCAGCCTACGTTACATCTTTATCGTTTTTACTTCCCTTCCCTCTTCCCAAGGTTCTCCTCCAATCCTCTGTCCCTCCCCCAAGAAATCCATCTTCCTGGGTTTTTTTTTGTTGTTGTTGTTTTGTTTTCTTCTTTTTCTTTTTTTTTTTTCAGGTTGTGAAGAAAAGGGCTTTATTGGGAAACTTACATAAGGAGAAAGAAAGATAGGGCAAAGCTTCTGCTAGCTAGAATGGGCAAAGGTGGGTTGCCCCCGTAGAGCTTCTACTAGACAGAAGTGGGGACCCGGAAATGTGGGTTGCCCAGGTGGCTCACTGTGTGTGGGTTTTTATCATGTAGCTGGGTAAGGGGCTGTTCTAGGGCTGGTTAGGTTCTCCACCCTTACACCTGCTGCTGCAGCCCACCCTTAACTACTTTCCCCTTAAAGTTCTTTCTTTCTATTGTTTTTTAAACTTGGTTCTAGGGAATGGTCAGCTACAGGCTGTCATGAGTTATAGCCAGCTGCCTTCCAATAAGTTCTCCGTTTCTGGGGGACCTTGTATCCCTGGCTGCCTATAACCCCTTTGCCTCCTCTCACAATCCCCCCTTGTAGTGTTTGACCCTAACTACTGTTAGGGGATTGCGACGATGACCACTGTGGCTACTTTGAGCTGGACCGGGGCGTTGTTGTGTTGGTAGTCAGGGTTTCACTCCAGAGAGGGGTGATCTAAGGGTCCCGGGTAGAAGTCAGGAGGCTGGCTTTGTTGGCTTTTAGTGTAGGTAGGCATCTGTAGCTTGATGGCTTGTAGTCTAGGGGAAACAAATAGCAACAGATAGTTTGTTAGGCAAAGGCCAAACTGTAACATCACAATGATAAGGATCCCTAGAACTAAAAGATTTTCATCAAAGAATGAGTTAAATTCTGACAGAGCATTAACTTGTAAGAGATATTATCAAAATTATGACATTGCCTTAATAGCATAAGCTCTCTCTTGAGTGGCTGTTAAAGCCACCTTTCTCTCACTGGGTTAGACTCAGTGTTTGTGCACGTGAAGGACAAGAATCAGAAAGAATGATACCATGAACAACTGAGTTGGAGCCATTAGGTTACTCATCCGAAGTGACCGTTGCTGGCTGTTTCTTGAATAGAAGTTTTAGTCCTTCTCGTGGCTCCACAGAGTATGGAGGTTCAGGAGTCCTCAATAACAGGCGGGTGCTTCCAAAGCTTCAGGCGTGAGTGATGGATCCAGGACTTGTGGTCAGTAACTTTGGCCGCTGTGGGAATAGACAAGATTACAGTGTAGGGTCCCTCCTGAATGGGCTCAAGGAACCGTGTAGTGGACAGAGATCACACCAACACCAATCCACCTGGATGAAAGAGTGGTAGTCCATCCACTCACGGTGTGGCTTCTGTTCCTTCATTTAAGGCCTTCTGAAACTGAGAAAGTGATGTCATATGTTTAGCTTGAGCCTCAGTTTCAGGGTCCAATAATAAGTCATTTGTTAGAAATGGCCTCCTGTACAAGCTCTCAAAAGGATTCAGCCCAGACTTCTTGGGCAAGTTCCTAACTGTTATCACAGCTATGGGTAATAATGTTACCCAGCAAAGTCCCGTTTCCTGCGTGAGCTTTCACAGGTGGGTTTTTAAGATTCTACTCACTCTCTCTACCTTTCCTGAGGACGGAGGGCTGCAGGCACAGTGAAGGCACAGTGAAGGTGGTACTTGATGCCTGGAGCCCAAGAAACTCCCTGAGTCACAGCTCCTTGAAAAGACCCATTGTCATTCTGTATACTCTTAGGCAATCCAAACCTAGGAATAATTTCTTGCACCAGACCATTTCCTTGGCCTTCTCTGTTCTGTATGGAAATGCTTCTGTCTGTCCTATGAAAGTGTCTACCCATACTAAAAAATGTTGAATGCCTTTAACTCTAGGCATATGAGCAAAATCTACCTGCCAGTCCTCTCTAGGGTAGCTTCCTATTCGCTGAGCTCCCTTAGGGGCCTATCTAAATATAAGACGGTTGTTTCGCTGACAAATTTCACAGCCCTCGACTACCTGATCTGTGGTGGACTTGAGATCTCCTATAAATAACTTCCCTGCCATCTGGTGGGTAGAATCTTTACCTGCATGGAAAAACCGATGGAGAGTTTTAAAAACTTTCCATTGGTCCACCCAAGGAAGCAAGATTCTTCCCTCAGCATCCAGGAGCCATCCTGAGGGATCAAGAGACAGTCCATCCAGCAGGGCCTGTGACTTCTCAGCTTGGTCATACCTAGGTTTGAAGTTGAGGGAACATTCCCAAGGCAGTGGCCCTAGTAGATCCTCCGAAGTGGGTTCTTTGGTCACCTCATGGGAGGCTACATCAGCCGATTGACCTGGGCCAGACAGCTCCCTCAAGGTGGTTCCTTTAGCTACCTCGCAAGCAGCTTCACCAGCCTGTTGATTTCCCAGGCAGACTTCATCAGTAACCTTCTGGTGACCTTTGCAGTGCATCGCTGTGGCTTCCTTTGGCAGGAAGATGGCCTTCAGGAGGTCCTCTGTCTACTGATGATACTTTACTGGGGACCCTGAAGCTGTTAGGAATTTTCAGTTCCTCCGGATAGCCTCATGGGCATATAGGACCAGAAAAGCATACTTAGAATTTGCATATATATCAACCCTCTTTCCACAAGCAAGCACTAAATCTCTAGTTAGTGCAGTAAGTTCAGCCAGTTGAGCACTAGTCCCTGGAGGGAGTGGGGAGCTCTCAAGCACCTGCTGTAACATCACAACTGCATATCCTGCTCTTCTTATTCCCTCCATCTGTATATAAAGTTAAATCTGGATCCTCAATCAGGGAGTCTTTCAGGTCCTACCTAGCTGTATACATTTCTAGAATAACCTGCTCACACTCCCGACTTATTTTTCCTTTACAACTTTGCATCCCCTTTCTGCTAGAAATTTTAAGAGGGTGACTGTTCCTTACGTTTTCCTCCACGAACACACAAAGCAACATGAAGTCATCTAGACTTTGTGGGGGTCAAACCTGTTCCAATTGTTAAAGATACACCCCATGGAGTGAAGGGAACCAAGACTTAAAGACACAGACCACCAAAGCGTAAATAATCAAACTAGTCTGGAGTTTGACTCTGTTCTCTCAATGGAGACAGATATCTTTGTCTTGCTTCTGAGATGAAGAGACCTTGCCTGCAAACAGGAAGGATTTGGAATCTCAGGTAGTCTTTTGTTTTACAGTCTGAGATGATGGGCTCTTGCCTGCAAACAGGAAGGGTCTCAGACAATCCTTGTTTTGCCATCCAACGTGAGCCACTGCCTGCACACGGGAGGGGCTGGAGGTCTCTTGCAAATAAGGGCCTCTCTTGGCTTGTGGAAAACAAATGCAAGCAGACTATGGTAGACTTTGAGGCTCCTTGACTAGATAACAAAGCTAGGTGGTCTAATAAGAGATGCAAGGCAAAATTAGGGTAAAGGTCAGCAAATAAGAGAGGGGGTTGGATTAGGGACCTATAAAAAAAAAGAGCGCCGTCTCTCGTTGCTGCAGTCTTCCCCTATATGTGTTTGTGTCTTTTGTCTGCGTCTTTTTGTTATTCCTCCCTTCTAGGACAAGTGGACTGCAACAAAGGAGTGTTCAAAGTACTTGCCATAGCCCTCATTATTTTCCTGCCTCCAAAATCCTGGATGACGAGCCCCCAAATATGTTAGTCGCTGTGAGACCAGGCCCTGATTCCAACAGGCCTCTGCGCGGAGTTCATGTCTCCATGGGCTTGAAGAGTAAGTTGCGAAGATGGGATGCAGGTTGTGAAGGAAAGGGCTTTATTGGGAAACTTACAAAAGGGGAAAGAAAGATAGGGTAAAGCATCCACTAGTCAGAAGGGGAGCCCAGAAATGTGGGTTGACCCAGTAGAGCTCCTACTAGACAGAAGGGGGACCCGGATATGTTGTTTGCCTTGTTTTTTTTTTTTTTTTTTTTTTTTTTTTTTTTTGAGATAGGGTCTTGCTCTGTAGTCTACAACTGGTCCTGAACTCACTATGTAGCCCGGGATGGACTTAAACCTCACAGCAATCCTCCTGCCTCAGCATCCAGAGTGCTGGAGTTACAGGTCTCTGCCACCATGCCCAGCTTGTGTGGTGCTGGGGAGTTGAACTCCACAGCATTGTACTTGCTAAGTGTTAGAAACGGCGCATAGCAATCTTCCTGTCCAAACAAAGGATGGACTTGGGAGGCATGGACGACAGGGTATGAGACTTTAATTTCCTTTTGCAAAAGGGTGTCCTTCCCACGTGCAAGTGGAGAAAAGACCGGCAAGCATGGTCGGGGGGGACCTTTTTCCTAACTCGCAAGGCCCTCCCCCCGCCGTTTCCCATTGGCGGGATTCACAGTCTTCCCGGGAAGGTCTAAAGCATTGGCTCAGGGCCACGTTCATCACAACGTTATTACTCAGGGCCAAGTTTATCACAAAGTCACATCCTAATCCCTCCTCCCTCCTTTCTGCCTCTGCCTGGTCACCTGGTCG
>PVKB01005395.1:0-98977 GCA_004027205.1 Ctenodactylus gundi
CCCTCCCCCTCCCTTCCCCTCCCTCCCTCCCTCATCCCCCACCCTACCCCCCTGGTTCACTTTGTTTTTCATTTTAAGTTCCATGAGATAGTTGTGATCTGGGTCTCTCATATCAGAGAGACCATTCGATGTTTCACCTTCTGCTTCTGACTCACTTCACTAAGCATGATGTTCTCAAGCTTCTTCCATTTGCCCGCAAAGGCCTCCACGCTGTTGGACTTTACTGATGCATAGTATTCCATTGTGTACGAATACCACAATTTGTGTATCCACTGGTCTGTTGATGGGTATTTTGGTGACTTCCATATTTTAGCTATTGTTAGTTGTGCTGCTATGAACATGGGTATACATGTACTCTGTTATGTGTTGTTTTGACCTCTTCTGGAAATATTCCCAGGAGGGGTGTCATTGGATTGAAGGGGATATTTATTTCTGGTCTTTTGAGAACTCTCCATACTGCTTTGTACAAATTTACATTCCCACCAGCAGTGGAGGAGGGTTCCTTTCTCCCCACAGCCTGGCCAGCACTGATTGCTATTTGACTTGATGATATAGGCCCTTCTCTCTAGAGTGAGATGGTATCTTAATGTTGTTTTGATTTGCATCTCTCTTATGGCTAGAGATGTTGAACATCTTTTCATGTATCTATTGGCCTTTTGTACTTCTTCATGAGTGAACTGCCTCTTCATTTCATTTGCCCACTTTTCAATAGGATCCTTTATTTTGGTAGGCTTACTTTTCTTCAGCTCCCTGTATATTCTAGTTATGAGCTTCTTATCTGAGATGTTGGTGGTGAATATTTTTTCCCAGTCTGTTGGTTCTCTTTTTACAATGTTGATAGTTTACTTTGCTGTGTAGAAACTTTTTAATTTGACAAGATCCCATTTGTTAATAACGGGGATAATTTCGTTTGCTCTTGGTGTCTTGTCAAGAAAGTCTTTGCCTACCCCTATGTCTTTTAGAAATTTGCCTAATTTATCTTCTAGAAGGTTTAGTGTTTCATTTTTAATGTCTAGGTGTTTGATCCACTTTGATTTGATTTTGGTGCATGGTGACAGGTGTGTGACTAGATTCATTCTTCTGCATGTGGATGTCCAGTTTCCCCAGCACCATTTGTTGAACAGGCTGTCCTTTTTCCATTGTATACATTTGGCTCCTTTGTTGAAGATTAGGTAATTGAGGGTATTTGGGTTTGTCTCTGAGTTTTCAATTCTGTTCCACTGGTCTATCTATTTTTGTGCCAGTTCTACTTTATTTTAATTAATCCATAATAGTTATACTTACTTATTAAATATAGTATTATAATTTGATAACATGTACATAATGATCAGATCAGGGAAATTAACATTTCCATCTCCTCAAGCATGATCATTCCTACAAGTGAATATATTGGAAACCCTCAAAGTCTCTTTGAGCAATTTCAAGTGGTATAAACGAATTCTGTCGACTCTTGGTTACCCTACTGTGCTATAGAACTGCTCCCCTATCTTGAACTGCATTCTGGTTCCGCTTTACTCACCCTTCATCTGTTCTTCTTTGTTCCAGACTGCTAGTGACCTCTATTTTTCTCTCTATTTCAACTTTTTGACTTCCACAAATGAGTGCAGTTATGATGGTAATTGTCTTTTCTCTGTCTGGATTATTTCACTTACTGTGGTGCTTCATTCAGATTACTTTAAGTGGCAGAATTTCATTTTTTGTATGGCTAAGTAGGATTGCTTTGTGACTCACACCATATTTTTTTTTATCCACTCATCGGTTGACTGGCATCTTAGTTACTTCCGCATCTTGGGATGGTGAAGAATGCTGAAATACACACGGCGTGTGGGTATCCCTTCAAAACAGTAACTTCTTTTCCTTTAGATAGATACCTATTTTCTGCTTTTTGAGGCGCCTCCCTGCTGTTTTCCACATGACTGTACTGCTCCAGGTTCCCATCAACTGACTGCAAGAGTCTTTGTCATCTGGATGTCATCATTTGAGAACTGTCAGCGCAGATAACTTGCCCATTGTTAAATCGAAATGGTTTTTGTTTGTTTTGCTGTTGACTTGGTCAGGTTCTGCATTGGTCCTGGATGTTAATCCCTTACAAGATGAGCGGTGTGAGTGGTCTGCAAGTGTTCTCTTATTTCCCGAGATTTCTAAAAATCTGATTGAATAACAGATTCAATAACGCTGACTACACACAACTTGGGGACTTGCACCCTTACGTGTCACTTTGGCCACTCTATCCTTCCCTCTTACCTTTTCCATCCTCTTCTCTCTGCACTTGACTCTCGGCGTCACTTCCCTTTCCTTACAGTTCATTGCCCTTCTTCCTCTCTTACATTAAGATCCTTTTATGATTTATGGCAATCTCATTGACAGACCCCAGTTGATATTTCACCTTTTAAGTCTGTTCACTTTTAAATGCATCATTTCCTTGCTTAGCGTTGCATAATGTTCCACTGTGTATATATACCACATTTTCTTTATTTGCCACATTCCTCTGTTGATGGGCACGTAGGTTGTTTCCAGGATTTAGCTATTATGTCTTGTGCTTCTATAAACATGGGCAGTCATATGTCTTTATGATATGATGACTTTAGTTTTCTGGTGAAAATGTCCGGTAGAACTATAGCTGGGTCAAATAGGATTTCTGTTTCCAGCTTTCTAAAGAATCTCCGAACTTACTCCGTAGTGACTGAATCAGATTGCAGTCCCATCCACGGTGTAGAAGCATTCCTTTGTCCTCACAACCTTGCCAAAAGTTGTCTTTCTTTGTCTCAAGTAAGCCATTCTCACTGAGCAGGATGGAATCTCGGTGCTGTTTTGATTTGCGTCTCTGACGCCAGAGATGCTGGGCACTTCCTGTGTGGCCTGGCCTTTTGTACTTCGCCCTTTGAGAAGTTGCTTTTCATTCTGCTCTCCATCTCCTAATGGGTCATTTATACTCGGCTTCATGTCTGAGTTTTGTGCCTACGGTAGACATTAACCCCCTGCCTGCGGCATAGCGGACAGAACCTTTCTCCCATTCTGCTGATGTGTCCTTTGCTGTGCAAAAGCCTTTTGGTTTGATGCAACCCCACTTGTTAATTCCTGTCATTGTTCTTGTGCCGTTGGTGTTCTGTTCATGAAATACCTTCTTGTCCCTGACTTAGAGAGTTTTGCCTTTCTCTTCCAACAGATTCAGTGTTTCTGTTTTGATATCCAGCCCTTTGCTCCATCTTGATTTGACAAATATGGGTGTAGTTTCATTCTCCTACATACAGATATCCAGCTTTCCCAACACCATTTGTTGAAGATGCTGTCTTTTCTACAGTGGATTTTTTTGGCCTCTTTGTCAAAAAGCAGTTTGCCGAAGCCACTTGAGTTTGCTCCCGTGTCTTCAATTCTGTTTCATTGGCCTTCCTGTCTGTTCTTGTGCCTGTATCGTGCAGATTTAATCACGACTGCTTAGCAGTATGTTTTGAAGTCCGGAATTGTGATTCCTCCACCTTTGCCCTTGCTGCTTGGGCTTGCTTTGGAAACGTTGGGTCTTTTCTGGTTCCATAGAAAATTTAGAGGGTTTTTTTTTTTCTAGTTTTGTGAAGAATGCTGTTGGTATTTTGATTTGTATTGCTTTAGATCTGGAAAGCTGCTTTGAAAGTATGGCAATTTTAGTTCTTCTTATCCAGGAACATGGAATGTCCATGTCCATTTTTTATCCTACTCTTCTATCTCTTTCTCCAGGGTTCTGTACATTTCTCTGTACAGATCCTTCTCTTCTTGGCTAAGGTTATCCCTAAATACTTGTTATTGTTGCTATTGTAAATGGAGTTGATTTCTTGATTTCCTTCTTGTTGAATTCATTATTGGTGCATAAGAGTGCTATTAATTTTAAGTGGTGATTTTTAACCTCCTACTCTGCTGAATTTGCTTATTATTTCTAAGACACTTCTGGTGGAATTTTTGGGTCTTCAGTGTACACTATTGTGTCATCTGGAAATAGGGATATCTTTAGTTCTTCCCTTTCAACTTGTATTCTTTCTTTTCTTTCCCTTGCCTCATTGCTCTGGTGAGAATTTTCAGCACCATGTTGAACAGCAGTGGTAGCTGTGGGCATCCTTGTCTTGTTCCTGATTTCAGAGCTTCCAGTTTTTCCCCACTCAGAATGATATTGGCAGAGATATTGTCATAGATTGCTTGGATATGATTGAGATAAGGTAATTCTATTCCTATTTTCTTCAGAGTATTTTTTTTATCATATATTGATGTTGAATTTTGTTGAAGGCCTTTACTGCATCTGTTGGGTTGATCTGTTAATGTGGTATATTTATTGATTTGCATATGTTGAACCACCTCTGGGATGAAACCCACTTGATTGTGACATATAATCTTTATTTATGACTTGTTGCATTCTGTTTGCAAGTATCATGTTGAATATTTTTGCATCTATGCTCCTTAGGAAAATGGACCTGTAGTCTTCTTTTTCGTTAGGTCTTTATCTGGTTTTGTATTAAAGTTCTGCTATCTTCGAGGAATGACTTTGGTAATTTCCTTCCTTTTTGGTTTCTTGAAAGAGTTTGATAAATATTGGCATTACCTTCCCTGAATTTCTGAGAGAACTCTGTCATGAATCCATTGAGTCCTGGGCTCCTCTTAGTCAGCAGTATTTTTATTACCTTCGTGATTTCATAGCTGGTTGTAAGTGTATTCAGGTGTTTTATTTCTTCTTGAATCAGTTTTTAAGGTTGATATGCATTTAGAAACTCATCCATTTCTTCTACATTCTTACATTTACCGCAGAATAAATTTTCAAAGTAGCTTCTTGTAATCCTTTAAATTTTGGATCTATCATATTTTTGCCTTTTTCATTTCTACTTACATTGATATAGATTTTCTATTTCCTTCTTTGTGTGAATTTAGCTAGGGATTTATTGATCTCGGTTATTCTTTTGAACAACCAGCTTTTTGTTTCATTGATCTTTCGTACTGTTTTTTTTTTTCAGTTTCAATTTCATCAATATTTACTCTCATCCTTCTAGTTTCAGAGTTGAATTGTTCTTGCTTTCTAGGCCCCTGAGTTGCAACTTTAGGATATTTATTTGGGATTGCTCAGCTATTTTTGTGTGTGCTTTTATGTTAATGAATTTTCCTCTTATCCGTGCCTTCATTGTGTCCCAAAGGTGTTGTCTGGTGTGTTCCCTTTACCATTTGTCTCAAGGAACTTCTCAATTTCTTCTACACCCTGATATTTGTTCAGTAGTGCACTATTCAGTCTCCATTTGTTTGATTAATATCAGTTGTTTGTGTTGTTGTTTATTCCTAGTTTCTTTCCACTGTGATCTGACAGAATACATGGGATTACATTTATTTTTATTTGTTTCAGCACATGTTGTGTCCTAGCATGTGGTCTATTTTGGAGAAGGTTCTATGAACAGCTGAAAAGAATACGTATCCTTTCATTGTTGGGCGAGAAACTCTATAGATGTCTGTCAAGTTCTTTTTGTCCTATGTTGTTGTTCAGATCTACTATATCTTTGTTGATTTTTTTGTCTAGCTGACCTATCTTCCTGGATGGTTGGATTATGCTTTTTTTAAAAAATAGAGTTTGCCAATCTGTCTTTTGTTTGGCTAGTTGAGAGTGTTGACATTAAGAGTTATAATTATGCTGTATGTATCGAGTCCTGCCTTTGTCCTAAGTTTTGGGTGTTGACTTCTGTTTTCCTGGTTATTTAGATGTTTTATCTGTTAAACATGCCTGCCTCTTCTTTTTCCTGTGCTTAACCTCCCTATCTCTTTCCAGAAGACCCCTAAAATATTTTTTTATCATGTTGACTTAACTTCAAGTTTTCTTTACCGCAGAAGATATTTATTTCATTGTCAATTTTAAAGGATAATTTTGCAGTTGTCTTCTTTTAGGGCTTCGAAGACTTCACTTTGCCTTCTTCAGGTTTTTAGAGTTTGAGTTGTGAAGTCTTCTGTTATTCTGACGGGTTTGCCTTGGTACATTACTTGCTATTTTTCTCTTATAACTTTTAGGGTGTTCTCTTTGAATCCAATATCTGTAACTTTTGTTATGATGTCTTGGAGGGTTTCTGTTTTGGTCATCTCTGGTTGGTGGGTGATATGCCTCCATCATTGGCACGTCTGTTTCTTTTCCTTGTATGGAATATTTCACTTATTATTTCATTGAATAAATTCCTTATTCCTTTAACTTGCCATGTTTCATCATCCCTCTACTGTGTGATTCCTTGGCTTGCAGTGGTAGTGATCCTGGCAATCTCTGCATCCTGACGGAGAGACACAGAATTGCTCAACCACCCACCAGTGTGCCACGCTTTGGATGTCCAATGCAGAGACGGGCAAGCTGGGAGACTCCTTGGCAAAGCCCTCTTTCATCACAGGCGCAGGCCCACGATGCTGCTTGGTCCCCCTGGACAGGTTTCCCCATGTTGAATGCCACAGCAGGTCCTTGTCCTCTGCTCTTTCCTTCTCTCTGGTGGCTACTAGATGGCCAGCGTGGATTATGGCGGCCCACACCCTGCAGCCCTCAGGGCCTTCCCGGCCTCCCATGCTTGCTTTCCTTCCCTTCATTTCCAGCCTCTCGCCCAGTCTTCCGACGTGCTGGGCATCTTCCAGGCAGCTGAGGCAAAGCAGTGGTGGCGGCAGCAGTAGCGTCTGCACGAGCAGCACGAGCATGTGCAGTGAGACCACTGGGCCACTGCCCACTTCAGACTAGGTTCCGTGCCACCCAGTGCCACCAACGTGAGGGTGCTCTTGACCCAAGGAGCAGTGGCTGTCAGCACGAAGACATTCCCACCCTCTCTGCACCTGACAACCTACATGTGCAAGCTCTGGGACCACGGCCACAACGCCGGGACCCACATCCTCTAAGCTGCTTCCACCATTCAACGGGATTCCAGCACCTCTGGATTGTGGCTGCCCCGCGCCACCCACCCCGAGCCATGGGGCTAACTCCTTGACACCCGCAAGCAGGCACTCAACAGGGATGGACACGCCTGGCCCCATCTTGTTCGAGTCCCTGGGCCAAGATTGCACAGGCGATGCTGCAGCCTCAGTAGCGGGGCTGTTCGCCCACCGCGGGTCCCACCTCACCATGTCAGCGTCCGCAAGCTGTAGGCTCGCTTCCAATGCTCTGGTGTCTGCCAGCGTCCAACTGATGGGAGTGGGACAAGCAGATTAGTGGGCACGGGCAAGGCACTGGGCACCGCCAACCTTGGCCAGGGACAACCTGCCACCTGGCACCTCAGAGTTAGTGGGCACAGTCAAGGCACTGGGTATACGACCGACCTCAGCAGGGGGAAACCTGCCACCTGCCACCTCTGAGTTGAGGATGCTGTAACCTCAGGAAGCAGCAGCATGATAGCACGCGAGCACAGTGGGGGGTGATAGCCCACCCTGTGCCAGGTGACCTGAACTTGGGAGCCCTGAGGCCGTGACCGTAAAGCCTGGACCCACCTCTTCCACCCTGTTCTTGCTTTTCAGTGAGATTGCAACGTCCCTGGCAGTGGCGCCAGCGACTTTCCTGCCCTTTGCCACCAGCCTGCAGCCAAGGCTTATCTCCTAGGCCCCAGCAGGCAGGTGTTCAGCAGGGATGGGGCTCCACTGCCCCAACAGGCAGCCTGAGTAAGATCCCACCGGGGGTCAGCCAGCCCCAGCAGGGCTGCTCTCTGCCCGTGCTGGGGGCTCTGCTCCACAACTTCCACACCACCAAGTTGCCAGCCAGCTGGGGGCCTGCCGGCTCAGCTCGATTGCTCCAGTGTCTGCTGGCAGCCAGTTATTGGGGAGTTGTGGCATCCTCCACCCAGGCACTGCAGGCCCAGGGCCAAGTCTGCAACACTGATGGTCTGGCGCACACACCCACTGAGGGGTTCTTCTGGTGGGCAAAGGCCCAGGAGTCCACTTCTGGCCTCACCTCAGGTCTTGGGATTCCAACGCAGTCCCATTTCCAGCCGCTGAGGAGGTCACTCTGTTATCTGCCAGTTTTCCAGCCTGGGTTGGTTCAGAGCTCCTTTCCCAGGGTTCCTTCTCTGCCACTCTCTCAACGCACCCCTTTCCTGGGCTTTTGTGGGTTTATCCCCAAGATCTTTCTCTATACTAATATCTTGACATTTTCTCCCTATGTTTTCTTCTGGTAGTTTGGCTCTTAAGTTTAGATCCCTGAGTTTATTTTTGTGTACGGTGAGAGAGAGGGAACAAATTTTATTCTTCTACCTATTGTATCCAGTTTTCCCAGAACCATTATTATACTGTACAATCTATCTTCAATATACAGTTTTAGTACTTTTGTTGAGAATTAGCTGGCAATGAATATGCAGATTCACTTTTGGACTTCTGTCTTAGTTACTTTCTCATCACTGTGACTCAATACCTGTCATGCACAACTTAGGGAGGAAAAATTTATTGTAGCTTACAATTTCAGAAAGATCTCATTCCATTCATGTATGGGCAGCTGGAAATGGTGGAATCACATGGTGAGGGCCACAGCTAGAGCCAAGGCCAAAGCCAGTGCTCCAGGGGACAGAAATCCTCACAGCATGGTGGAACAGAGAGGTCTAGGAGGAAGGGTGGAAGAAGCACTCACCCCTCCAGGTTAAGCCCCAAGCATCTGCCCCTTCCAGCCAGGCCCCACCTCTCAACACTATACTGTATCTGTAAGTACATGAGGCTTTTGAGGGACACTCCAGATCCAAACCATCACAAATTTCTATTCTGTTCCATCGGTCTATGTGTGGGTTTATGACAATCCCATACTGGTTTAATTATTATTGCTTTATAATATATTTTGGAATTATGTGAGTTTTTTTGATGCCTCTAGTATGAATGGAACCTGAGGCTCGGTGAATGGTAAGCAAGCACTCTAACATGGAAGCACATATCTGCCTCTTTTTTTTTTTTTTTATTTTGAAGTAAGGTTTCACTACATTGCCCAGGTTGGTCTCAAACCTGGAATCCTCCTGCCCCGGCCTAGCGAGAAGCTAAGGTTACAGATGTGCACCATTCCACTGCACCCAACTTAGATTTTTTTTCTTTTTGTTCAAGATTGCTTTGGCTGTTTTGGGGTATTTTTGTGGCTCCATATGAATTCTTTTTTTTTTCTAGTTCTGTGAAGAATGACGTTGACATTTGGATGGGGACTGCATTTAATTTGTGGATTGCTTTGGATAGTATGAACATTTTTAACAGTGCTAATTTCATATTTGTATCATTATTAATAATGTGTCCTCTGATGATTTTCAGTTTTTGTGTCACTTTGCCATTTTCATTACTTCCTTGGTTAAATTTATTCCTAGAATCTTATTTTTTGTGGCTGTTATGAATGAATTTGTTTTTAAGTTTCCTTCTCAGTTTCTTTGTTATTGATGTATAAAACACATAAGATGGTTTTTGTATGCTGATTTTGCATCCTGCGACTTAACTGGTTTTATTTATGGGTTCCACCGGGTGTTTTGGAGGAGTCCTTAGGGTTTTCTACGTATAAGATCATGTCACCTGCAGACAGAGAGGACTTGGCTTTCTTCTTTCTAGCAGGGATGCCTCTCCTTCCCTTCTCCCGCCTGAGTGTCCTGGCTAGGAGCTCCAGTCTGCACTGGATGGGAGCAGTGAATGTGGGTGGGCATGCTGCTGTGCTCCAGATCTTAGGGAAGGTACTCTCAGCAGCAGTTGGCTGCGGCCTTCTCACATTTGGCACCTATCAGGCAGAGGGGTTTTCCAAACCCAGCCTACTGAGCGCTCTTTCTCAGTCTTCTTTGCAGAACCGTCCCTCTGCTAGCACACTCTGCCCTCTGGGAAGCACACCCCAGCAAGGGCACGTGCTTATCTGGATTTCTTTCTGGATCTCCAGCCCTGCAATCACAGAGGGCACCTCAGTCCGTATCGCGCCTCGCAAGGCTGTCTCTGTGCAGCTGGGCTGTGGCCCCTGCTTGCCCCTCTGTTGGGCACCAGCATCTCAACTGATATCTGGAGACGTCCCCAGATCTGATGACCTCCTCCCCCTCTGCTCCCCTGCAAGAGGCCCTGGGTCATGGCCTCTGTCCTCCTCCGACTCTCCCGCTCTCCATCTTGCGCTCTTTCTCCCGCCTCGATGACCATCTTTTTGTGTGTTTCCTCTGAGCTTTAGCCCGGCAGTTCCCTCCACCCAGGTGGTTCTTCTCTGCAGCCCTCAAGCCAGATTTCCACAGCTGCTTCCTACTTTGCACAGCTTAAAATTTCAGACAAGGTGCCACTTCATCTAGAAAGCTGTCACAGTCCCCTCTTGCGCACTGGAGCCCTTGCCTGAGTTCGCAGCTCGTGCCATCCCTCCCTCGCTGGCTACTCATCACACTGTGCTATCGCTCGCCCCTTTCTGGGCATTGGAGAGCCAACCTAGGACCTTCACGCCAAGCCACATCTTCAGCACATTTTTAATTTTTTTTTTTTTTTTGATTCTGAGACAGAGTCTCAGTAACTTGCCAAATTGCCTAGGCTGTGCTTACTTCTGTAATCCTCCTGCCTCAGTCCCCCAGAGTGTGGGGATTATAAGCCGGCACCACCTTCCCTGATTCTGACTCCTTTGTTCCCTAACCCCACCACAACCACCATCTGTGAGTCCTCCTACTAAAGACAGGCTGGTAGACACAATTATGGTTTAAAATCAAATAATAAGCACTCAAGCCAAAATAACACCTTTTCATCATGGGGTAGCTCAACCAATAATTTTTCAATCATTAAGGGAGAAATATGTAGCAATATTAATTACTAAAATTTATTAATAATATCAAAATCAAAAAACTAGTGTCTACTGTGCACCAGAAAAAGAAAATGAGGCTGGGGTCACATACATTTAATTTAGTTTGGAAAGCAATTATACGTTTAGGTAATTTATTGTCTCCCCAGTTTACAGGTGAATAAATTAATATTCACAAAAGTTGTTACTTGCTGAATATTGCATAACTGGAAAATATCAGTCAGTCAACTGTGGTTTCAAAACACAAGCTTTTTTCCACTCTAAATTATTATTTTTATTAGTATGTATTTGTAGTAAATAATGATTACATTCAACTTGGGGAATTCACACACACACGCATGTAATCCTAATCAAATTTTTCCCTTCCTTGCTTCTGCCTCCCTGGTCCCATCTCCAGATCCTCTTCCCACCTCCTCAAAGTCCACCTCCCTTTCTTGTCATCTCTCACACAGGCTTTCTTTCCCTTGTTTTATTGATGTGTCTATATGTGATATGCAATGTTTACATTGAACATTTTGAGTTTTTGTGCACATATTTATAGCATCAAAATTACAAACCCTTCCCCACTCCCTTTTTGACCCTGCTGCACCTTCCCCTTCCCCACTGGTTCCCATCATTCCCCCCATTTAGTTCTATGCAATGACTGGGATCTGGGTTTATCATATTAGAGAAACCATTCGATATTCAACCTTCTGCATCTGACTCACTTCACTCAGCATGAAAATCTCAAGTTGCATCCAGTTACCTACAAAAGCCTCAATCTTATCTGGCTTTATAGACAAGTAGTATTCCATTGTGTATATATACCACAACGTATGTATTCGTTGTTCTGTTGAGGGATGTTTTGGTGTCTTCCACATTTTAGCTATTGTTAGTCGTGCTGCTATGAACATGGGTATACATCTATCTCTGTTATATGATGCTTTTAACTCAAAGTAAAAAGAGAACCAACAGAATGGGGAAAAATATTCACCACCTATACTTGAGATAGGAGACTGAAACTGGAATATACAAAGAACTGAAGAAAAACAGACCCCTCAAATTCAAAGACCTGATTAAAAACAGGCAACAGAAATGAATAGGCAGTTCTCAGATGAAGAAATTCAAATGGCCAATAAATACATGAAAAGATCTTCAACATCCTTAGCCATTAGAGAAATGTAAATCAAAACATCACTAAGATACCATCAAACTCCAGAGAGATTGGCCTATATCAACTACTCAAACAGAAATCAATGCTGGCAAGGCTGTGGGGAAAAAGGAGCCCTCCTGCACTGCTGTTGGGAATGTAAACTCGTACAACCACTGTAGAGGGCAGTATGGAAAGGCCTTAAAAAGCTGAAAATAAATACTCCCTTTGACACAGTATACCTCTTCTGGGAATCTTTTCAAAAGAATTAAAATCGACGCACGCTTTTTTAGAAGCACTATACTGATATCATAAGGAATAGAAGAGAACACACGAACCACCCCCTTAGAGTTACTAAAGTAGTTTGTTTTCTTGTTATCAGCTGGCCACATGCGTTCACTTACTAACTCATGTGGCTTTGGACAGTCCATACCTTTTCCCCACTCAGCTGTTCTTGACAGACCCTCGCAGATGCAGGGACTAAGACAAAAATCCCATCCTCAGAGAGCACCCAGGCCCATGGGGGAAATGGTCAGGCAAGCAGCCACTCACAACCTAGACCCGGAAGTATGTAAACAGGAAGACACCCAAGGGCTGAGTGAACAGCAGTTGGATTCTGTGCTCTCCTGGAGCTCACCTGACTGGGCCCACTTGCAGAGCATCCCTTGGCAGCCGGGTCCCTGAAGCCCTGCTTTGGGTCACCTGCCTCTTCTCTGCGCAGTACAGGCATGCCTACCTGCTCCGGCCTGCTCAGTTCCACGGGGAGCCATGCACCTTCCCTGATAAGGAAGTAGAACACTGTGTTCCCACAGCACAATGCCGACCTGAGCCGCGATGTGAAGGCTTCGTGTGTGCGGTGACAGGTACATGGGGTGAGACGGGGAGAGGGTACTGGCACAGGAAACGGGAGCTCACACTTGTGTCACGATGGCAGGAAGAGCTGAGTAGTGCACACGGTCACGGGCATGGGACAAGTCAGCAGGACTGAATGTTTATGCCTTTGTTATGTGGGTTAGTTTAGGAAACATTTCATCTAGGCACAGGTCCCGTATCTGTAATCCCCGCAGTCTGGGAGCTGCGACAGGAGGATTTCAAATCTGAGTCCTATACGAGCACCTCTGTGAGACATTGCCTCAAAGTAAAATAAGTAAGTAAATAAAAAGGTCAAGAAAGGTTATTCACTCCAAAGACCCTGGTTCAATCCCTGCTACCACACACACACAGACACACAGACACACACACACACACGCACACACACACAGGTGTCGTTATCATCCCCATTTGCCATCTGAGACATTGAGACTTGGAGAGGCTACTTAGGCAACGTCATGAGAGCTGCAGATAGGCAGAGATTTCAGCATTTGTTTTATTTGTTGACATCAAAAGTAGATGTGCTAGGATGAAAAATCTTGAGGCAAGTCTTCATTTGTCTCTATGATCTAGAAGAAATCCCCCAACCTCCCTGCAATTTAGTGTCCTCAATTGAAAGTCAAGGGGTACTGTCTAACACCTTCACATCTGTTATAACCTTCCAGTGACCTAACAGATGTGAAAGTTCCCTGAACCTGGCGACCTCTGCTAGCTCTCCCAGAGTCCCGGGGTCTCGCATGAAGTGCCACACCTATGGCAATTCGGTGGGACAATCAGCATCACTTCTCTCCGAAAAAGGATCTTTGGAAAGGCATCCCTTGTCATTTGCTTTTGTATCACCAATAATCCTAATGTATGATAGAGTCAATAAAAGTGATTGGTGACTGGGACGAAGAAAAGAAAACAAGGAGGACAGATGGACAGAAGGAAGGAGCACATGAGTGAGTCTGCTTTGCAGAACTAAGGAAACTCTTGTCTTCCCAACTCACATATGTAGCTAATCTACATAATTATGGGGCTGTTTCTTCAAGTCTGCTGCAAAAACAAGGGTACTATCACCTAAATTATCTAGACAGGAGTTGCAGCTCCATACATTCACAGCCCCCTTGTGGGTTGTGTTCAACATCTCTCAAGAAACGAGAGAGAAGCTTTTACAGAAATTTCTAGGGCTTATTGCAAGTGCAAAATTTCATCCAATAAATCTGAGACTTTTTTACAGTGTACCCATGGGCTCATTACAGCCAGCGTTCCATGACTCTGGTCAGAGCCATAATGGCTATTCGTGCAAGCTTCAGTTTAAATGCCCTATAAGAAACATCTGAAGACCAGATTGTTATTTTTCTGCCTTTAGCATCCCAAGAACACTGGTGAAAAATGACCTGATACATTTAAGGGTACAGTACCACCTGTCTGTCAGCCATATCCCCCATCAATGCGCAAATAAGAAAGGAAGTCTAATTGGTGGGAAAGAGTTTAACTGAGCCCAAAGTGATGCAAATCATCCCCCACAGTCCAAGCAGCTGTGGTGCTGACGGCAGGGCGGGCAAGCGGAAGGAGTTTATGATTCCACAATTAAAGCTTCCGCCCAATGTGGCCACAAATATTTACTAGCAATGTGCACTTGGACCATGCAAATGATCACAGCCATAACAGCACTTTCACAGCACTGACCCTGAGTCAGTACTGTTTTATTTACTCACCCAAATTCCCGACCACGTCCTGGGACAGGTATGCCGACTTGCTTGCTTCATGGAACAGGAAGCTGAGAGAGCCCAGTCAAGATGTCTCAGCTAGCGCTGCCTGCAGGAGCCGCCAAGCAGCCCCCTCTTTCCAGCCTCAGGAAGGGTCCCTCCTGTCTGCACACTCTGTCCCAGAGGATTAGGCTCTTTTGTTTGTTCCACCCTGCCTCTTACATCATCTCCCGTGCAAGCAGCAGGAACACCACACTGGCCTCTGCAGCAATGTGCCAAGGGGAGAAAAGCCATCAGCACCCTTAGCAGCCTGCTCGGCTGCAGGAGGTACTTGCCAAAGGCTCCGGCAATCGGTCTGGCCCCAGTGGTCCCTATGCTATGACAGTTTGTTGCTTAAGAGCCTCATGACGATGGCGGTCCTCTTTGTCCATCCCAGGGAGGTGCATAAACCGCAGACTTCGTTGCAACGGGGACAATGACTGTGGAGACCAGTCAGATGAAGCGAACTGTGCAAGAATTTATAAAGCCTGTCGGCAGGAAGTGGACCAATACTGGGCAATTGACCGCCTGGCCAGTGGGTAAGCTACTGGGCTTTTGCTGTGTGGATGAGAAGGCACAAAACTATTGATAAATGGAATTCTGGGGAGCAGAGGAGGCAGTGGGTCACCTTTTCCTTTCTGAAAGAATGAAGCATGTGCGTGCATGCCCCTGGCTGTCCTCTGAGGATAGTTCCATGTTGCTCCAGAAATGCATCCCATGGACAGACATGGGACACAGGAGGGCTGGCCTTGGAACATGGGACAGTGCTGTGCAGGGAAACCGTGGGGGCTGCTATAAGGCTGGGGTAAACATGGCTGGCAAGTCAACGCCTGCCATGTGGCTGCCAGGTGCTGCCTAAGCATTACCCAGGAGGCCTTTGGCAACTGGTGCTGAGGCGCTCCCTGTTTCGATCTACGTGTGGAGGAGAGGCTCCTACGTGGGAAATAGACTTCCAGGGTGTGGTTTCAACCTTCTGGCCACCCCTGAGTCAATCCTCTGGCGAGGTCTGAGGAGCAACATTGGAAGGATCCCAAAAAGACTGGTGTTTACTCCGCTTCCAGGCCACCTTCTGCAGCTTCTCATCCTGCATGTAGATTCTATTCTGGGTCACTCTTCTCCTCCCCACTGCGCCACTTAAAATGATAATTTTTTGGGAGGGATACTGGGAATTGAACCCAAGGTCTTCACACTGAGTTACATTCCCAGCCCCTTTTTAGTTTTTCTTTTGAGACAGGGTTTGCTACGTCACTAAGTTGCCCAGGCTGGGCTCGAACTCACAGTCTTCCTGCCTTAGACTCCCAAAGTATTGGGATTACTAGTCTGTACCACCACACCTGGCTTATAGTAATGAACATTCTTAATGCATGTGTGATGCATGTCTCAGGTCTCAGTCCCAAAAGGCTGCTACTTTTTACTTGGGCATAGGAAGATCTCCCCAGGATCACATAGCATACAGCTAGTTATGATGATGCCCTACCCCCAGATAAAGAAACCAATGCCATGAGACTTTTAATGAGCTCCAGAGTAGACATTCAAAGCCAGCAACGGGGTCCTGATAGACCCTGCGACAGAGGGCCACTGACCATCCAAGGAGCAGAGCAGATGGGGGGAGGAGCAAAGGTCTGGGATGTTGGGAGTGTACCCAGGTGCAGGTAGTATGCCACTCTCAGGACCTGAGGGCTTTGCACCCTTCAGCAATGTTTCCCAACTGAGACTACACACCATTTCTGTGTTCCCCTTTCAGGATAAATTTGTTAACGAACAGTTTGGAGGGCCCAGTTCTGGATCACAGGTACTACGGTGGGGGATGTTCTCCCCATTACATCCTGAACACGAGGTTCAGGAAGCCCTACAACGTGGACAGCTACAGCCCGCAGGTGAGAGGCAGCTGGGGGCCGCTGGCAGGTGGGGCAGCACACTGCAGGAGGGCGCTGCAGCCGCAGCTGTGAGACTTTGGACCTATCCTGCTTTCTCTTGAACTTCTGTGGAGAGCAGGTAGTCCCAAGAGGCAGGGTGCTGAGGGTAGCATGCCACGTGCAGCCGCAGGAGGAGGGGTTCTAGTGACAGTAACGATGATATTATTATCCACGGCCACCTCCACGGCTCATCCTCTGGCCCTCTATTGATGGGTGTGGTAACACACACTTGTAATCGCAGCATTCTGAAAGGCTGAGGCAGGAGGATCACAAGTTCAAGCCTAGCCCAGGCAACTTAACAAGACCCTCTCTCTCAAAAAAAAAAAAAAAAAAAATCGTCTTTGGAATATAGTTCAATGTGAAGGCCCTGGACTTGATTTCCAGTATCACAAAAGTAACAAACATAAATTTTAAAAAGTTCTACAGCAGGGAGATTTTGTGTGTAAATGTCTGGTATGGCACCCGGGTTAACGGCAAGTCTTGGTACCTGCTAACTCCTCTCCTTCCTGTTGTTCTCAAGCAAGTGTGTGCAGCACCATACCTGGCGTAAGCAGTTCAAGTCACAGAATGTGACACTGACGTCAGCGTGTGCTGTGATGCCTGCACAAACCTAGGTGCTCATCTCCCATGTGTGGTTTAGATTGGTGTGGAGACACTGAGTCCCAGCTTAATTTTCAACTAAATTTCTTTCCCCCTCTGAACCTCAGTTTCCTCATCTGTAAAAATGAGGGACTGGTCAGGGGGCCCAGGGAGCTCCTGTTGGACATCAGGTCTCATAGCAAGAAGTAAGCAGCAGGGAAGGGTGGGGATATGTGTGTTTACAACCACTCCCCGTTGCTGTGGTTGCCACCTGGGATCCACCTCCTGTCAGACAGCAGCAGCAGTGGTATTTCTCTTAGGAGCTCAAACTGTACTGCACACAAGAGGGGTCCATAGTAGGTGGGGCACTCTTCATGAGAATCTAATGCCTGATGATCTGCGGTGGCACTAAGGCGTCTGTGGACACACCCTCTTCCCCAAAACCTGTCCTTGGTGCTGAAAATGCGGGGAACTGCTGGACTAGAGGATCCCACTAATAATCTGCCTTTCCAAAGTCGCAGTAATGAAGGTTAGATGACTACCTTCCTCCCCCTTTCTCCCCTGAGCCCCAACACGTATTGGCCAAAAAGTAGCCTAGGGCCAAACACTTCCCGTGAAGGGGTCTGGACCATCCGTGCAGCCTCTCTCGGAGGGAACCTCCGAGCGGCTGCATCTCCTCTGGCTCAGAGACCCTACTCCAGGCTTTATGTGAAGTCTCCTGTCCATTACCCACGTTCTCCAGGAATCATGCCTGGCACAGGGCCAGGAATAGCATGGGAGGGTGACTGTCATGTCCACTTTAAACATGTACAGACTGAGGCACATAGACATTAAATAACTGCCCAAATCCCTTGGAAGGGCAAGTGGCACCCACCCCCGACAGCCTGACTGCAGCCCACACCTGTGGCACTGCTGCTCACCTCCTGGCTCTGAGGCACTGTGCCCTCCCCCAAGACTTCTGGGCGCCCAGAAGCTGATGGGAGCATGGGAGTGGGGCGGAGAGGGCTCCCATCCACTCAGGACGGGGCCACTGAGACAGGCTCTGTGCGCAAGATGAAGCGTGCTGCTTTTCAAGCAAACAGCAACCGTACGCTCCCTCTGATGCACTTTCCTGTTCGACCACCTCTTCCCCCTGCCTACTTACACAGCTTCTCATGGGCTTGTCTGACTCCAGACCCACCTGCCAACCCAGCCCCAGGCTGAGCCAGAGCACCCTTCTCCAGCAGAGCTACTTCCTTCCTTGGCCCACATCATCAAGCCCATGTTTCAAAAGCCTTAGCACTGTGAGGCCAGGCCATTCTCTCCCGGCACCTGTCCCTTCCCCGCACTCTTGTGTCTTCTCTTTTCATCCCAAGCATCACTACAGTTGCTGGAGTACACCCTGCGCTTTCCTACCTGCATGGCCTTGCTTAGCCAAGCCCCGACTGTCCCCCTGCTCCTCTGATCAACAACATTGAAACTAAGCACGGGTCTCTGATTTCCACCTCAGCGTTGAACAGCCGGCTCCTCTCCAGGTCAGGAGCACTGAGCTTTGCGTACATAGAGCACCTGGTCCAGCTCCACACGCAGTGAGACACTGTAGGTGTTTGCTGTCATGGCAGGAACTGCTTTGAGGCAAAAAAAAAAAAAAAAACCTAAATAAATAAAATACACTTCATTTTCTCCTCCTTTAGACCCAAGGGAAGTATGAATTTACGCTAACAGAACACGAATCGTACTCAGATTACGAACGCAATGTCATGGAAAAAACAACCAGCAAGTCAAGTTTCCACTTTGGTTTTGTGGTACCTGATCTGTTCGAACTTAGCTTAAGCGAGAAAACTGATGAAGGCAAGCTTTATATTAGCAGAATCAAGCGATTCTCTCATACCGTAAGTACCTTCGTGTCGCTCTTATGTTTTTGTGTGCATTTCTGAAGTTTCATGCTCACAGAGGGTCCCACTGTAAATCCCACAGTGTTTCTAGTCCTAACCAGTGAAATTTCTGTTGCCTTGAAAATCTTTTTTGTGAATTATAGCTTGGGCTCATCCTCACTCACTTTTTAGAGAGGCCAAGTGAAGAGAGCCTTCACAGCTGTTTTCGACCCTTAATAAGCCCTTTTCTTTGGTCTTAAGTAAGCTTAAGGTGTCAAAACAAGACACCTCCGGAGAGCTTGCAGGCCACCAGAGCCTGACTCCTGGCCAGGCCACCCCTGGGTGTCACCGCGGCCTCCTCTCTGGCTTCCTGTGGCACTTGGCAGAGCCGGCTGTATTATTGCTCGTCTCTTTCCCCTCCTTGCTTTCTGCCCAGCAGTCTCCTCCCACGTGCTCTCGTCACTCAGCCCCCCAGCGTTGTTCTCCAATGCTATTTTCGCTGCACCGGCCGGGGACACCAGGCCTTTCACCTCTTACTGTGCCCTGCGGAACAGCTCCCCTCCCACGACTTGCCGGCACATCCACGTGCTGCCGGAGCAGCGGCTCTGTGCTCCTGATCTCATTGTGCCATCTGTTCCCTGTTGCCCCTGTGGTGGAGGTGAAAGTGGTGACCCGGCGGGAGCGGAGTAGCTGAGGGAGAGGAGAGGGAGGCTGCGTGAGGCGAGCGGGCGGCGCGGGCTAGGCGAACCTGGAGCCGCAGGGTGAAGAAGGTGCATCGTACTGGGATCACTGAGAGTTTCAACCCAGAAGGGACACAACTGAAAACTAATCAGAGGAGCATACGCCATGATGAAGACCGAAGGTCCACCGCGATCTGTAGAGAGAAGCGAAGGGAAGGCTCGGAGCGACCCCGCTGTGGAACCATGAGCCCGGAGCAGCTGGGAGCCAGCAGGGATCCGCGGGCGGCTGCGGCTTGCCTCCTGCTCTAGGCTGTGAGACCCTTGCGGGGAGGCGCGGTTTCCTTCATCTCCAGACCAGCATGGCCCTCAGGAAGCGCTCAACACTGAATTGTAGCCCTAAAGGACAGCACCAGCCGAAAGGAACGTCCCTTGTTAGAAGGGACAGGCGTGGGCACCGTGGGTGGAATGCTTCCCTGTCTCCTTCTCCCTGTCCTCACCTCCCTAGCGTCGTCTGAGGGGCTGCATTCATGCCTTGGAAACTGAAGACAAGTATCATCTGATTCCTTTTTCTCTTTCAAACCCATCTAATCAATTTTAAAATTATGTGCCTTTGTGGAGTACAGTGCGATAATTTGACACAGGTACACAATGTGTAATGACCAAATCTGAGTGGTGAGCATTTCCACGCTGGGCACCTCAAGCTCCCTCTTACAAAGCGTGTAATAAGCGGCCCCTCACGGTCACAGTCCCACCGCAGAGGGAAGCGTGTCCGTGGATACATCCTTCATCATTGTTTACGGTGGTGGTAGCCCAGAACACGGTTGCCAAGAAGGAAACCTGGGCAAGGTGGCACGCGATCTTAGAAAAGGAGGGCACGTCCGGGACATCCAAGGGGCAGCGTCAGATAGGCGGCAGGTGTATTCTACATAGGAGTCTGAACAGTATGTAGAGTGCTTTCCTGGTGGAAAGGAAAGGAAGACTGCTCAGGCAGAAGGAGGAACACGTGCACAATGTAGTCATGAAAGGAAACACGAGTGAGGAGAGCGAGAAGTCATGCGGATGACCAGGCGCAGTGCGGTGGGTAGGAAATGGCGTGGTGAAGGGAGGGACATGCAGTGTTGTAGTGGTGGTTGGGAGACAGATCGCGAAGGTCATAAATTCAAAGTCAGAAAGCTGGTTTTGTCCTGACGGCAAGAGCCTACGCGGGGTTACGTGTTGGGCCTAGGGAGCGCTGCCATAACGTTAGCAGAGTTTCAGGATGTGGACTACCCCTGGGGCAGAAAAGCGGGCTAGAGAAGGAAGGGAGATCCGGTGCAAGCAGCTGTTCTTATGCCAGCCTAAGTCACACCCAGAGAGGATTCTCCGAAGAATAACGCCATTTGCTAGAGCCCTGCAGCACAGCGCCACGGGAATGGGCGAGCCGTGATGACTTGCGGGGTGCAAGGAAGCAAAGGAAGGGCAAGGGTCGAAAGGTAAAAATGGTGTTTCTAAACAAAACCCCTTAGTCGTAGGACCAATAACCCAGGAGGCATCAATCTGAAGTTGACTAAACAGTCCCTGGGCAAGTGTCCTCAATGAAGCACTTTGTTATGGACAGTGGTGGCGGCCCTTGTGCTAAGCAGCGATTGGGGCACAGTCTTCTGTGCCAGCTGCAACTGCTAGGCAGTGGTGGTGAGAGCCCTTTAGAACCTTGCAGCTTCATTTAGTTTTACTATTTTTTTTTTTTTGTTAGAGTTGACGCAATCAACTCCATATTGTGTTTGACAGCTTTCACAAGTCCACGAAGAGCAGGTGCAACCTGGAAGCCTTGGGACAGTCCCGAAGAAATCCCTTCATGACTGCCTAGGTGGGCAGGGTGAGACAGCAGAGGGAGTCTTAAGCCACTGGACAGGACTAGAGTGGGGTGAGAGCACGCTCGGAAGCCAAGCAGGGCCCGGGACAGGTGCCAGCAGCTTCGGCACCCACTCCCAGGCATGGCCGCCCTCCCCTCTGCCTGCTCCCTGCACATGTGCTTCTCACTCAGGTGGAAAAGTCTTCTAGGTTTTTATATTCACCTAGCATCACCATCCTACAGCTCAAAGAGACCTTACATCTCTCTATAAAGAGTCTTCAGTAGATATTTAAGTTTTATAGGACTGTAGGGCCTTTGTTGCAGCGACTCACTCTACCATTGGAGTCTGACAGTAGCTGTAAAGGACATGCAAATAAATGCTCCTGACTGTGTTCCAATCAAACTTTATTTACAAAACCATGCACTGGATTTGGTGTGGGGCTGGGTCTACTGCCTCTGGCCACATGCTACCCTATCTAGCTGTCCTGAGGAGCCACACTTAGTTTTTACTGAAGTCTTTTTTCAGAGTTAACAAACGCAAGCCAACAGGCTTCCAGTGAGCCAAGTGCTCCCCTCAGAGCGCCCGTGGGTGACCCTGCCCAGGTCCCTTTTACAGCAGTGAGGACATGAGTCAAGAGCCAACTCTTCCGGGGCAAAAAGCACATCAGAATATTTATGGGGACTGAGAGCTTGTCAAAGAAATCCTCTTCCCTCAAATATCCTAAAGGAATCGTAAGCACTAGGACCCTGGCTGGCGAACATGGGCTGGTATTTGTAAAGTTCACCTTCTCTTTCCGGATTCCTAACTTTAAAGGTCTGGTTTTCCCACGTTGGTATTTCATTTAGAGAAGCAAGTTTCTGCACGCGCGCTCCGACCTTGAAGTGGCGCGATACCGGCTGAAGCCCCGAGGCCTCATGCTGCACCCCGAGTTCCTGCAGGCGGTCAGGCGGCTGCCCCCGGAGTACAGCTACGGCGAGTACCGAGACCTCCTCCGGGACTTCGGGACCCACTACGCCACCGAGGCCACCCTCGGCGGGGTCTACGAGTACACGCTCGTCATGGACGGGGAAGCCATGGAGAGAGCGGGTAGGCCACCGGGGGGCTGGACACGGGCGCTCCGGTCTACGCGGCCCGAGGGCTGGTTGGTGGCCACGGGCTCACCCTACAGGTGGAAGCAGAGCTCCTGGTCTGTGCTCCTGCGTCGCTTCTACAGGCCAGGCTGGACTTTCACAGTGGTGTGTGCGATCCCTTTCCTCCCCCTCTCCATGCTGGCATCAGTGCTGCCAGCCTGGCCTTCTGTCTGAGCCGTCTCCTTTCCTCTAACTACTCTGTCGATTCCCACCCCATCCTGTGGCTTTTAATGCCTCCCCGGAGCAGATAACTGGCTCTCTTCCCTGCACCCACAGGCTGGTGTTAAATTCTCCTTGACAACTCCATGTAAAGGTCAAGCAACTGCCGTAAACTTAATGTGAGCCCCAAAAGAACGTTTGATTTCTTTTCCCAAGCGTGTTTCTCTCTAGTCATCCGTCCTCAGAAATGGTACTGCCACACAAGCAGTAGCTCAAGCAGAAGCCCGAGCGTCAACCTTAATATTCCTCTTCATTTCCCATCCATTAGCAAGTCCCAAATTGTATTTTCTGCTTTTAGCCTTACCACCCTAGGCTCACCCCTGAACCAGTGCCACCTGCTCCAAATGTGATGTTTGGGAGACGTGGGCTCTGACTCAGCCGAATGGGGAGGGGCCGGAATTCTGCCCGCCTGACAGGCTTGGGGATGGCGCTGGTGCCACTGCTGCAAAGTAGCAAGATCTCAGACTACTACTATAGTCTGCAGAGTGAAGCTCACCCCCGCTGGGCCCCTCCAGTGCCACCCCCCATGCGGGTGTCGCAGCCTTTCCAATGGTGGTCACCTCCGAGGTGTGAGGCCTGATTTCCAGCCTCATATTCTGTCCTACGACACACCACTTGTCAGTTTATGTGAACTGCTCAAGGTCACACTGATGGCAGTGACAGAGCCAGGGCTTAATTGTACATTCTCGCAAGAGGACATGGCATGTAAAGTAAGTTTGTGCCACTGTGACCTCAGTCGTGCCGTGATCAGGGGTAACTTCCTCTGTAATATGATATGTTTTTCATGTTTTCTAAAACAAAAGGTCTCTGTGATTGCATAACTCAGGGAAATGTATAATTAAGAGTTTCACCAGAATATTGGAAACGAAACGACCTACCTGCCCCCCCCCACCCCAACCCTCTTTATTTTGAGACAGAGTCTTGCTAGGTAGTAGCGGGCTGGGCTTGAATTCATGATTCTCCTACCTCAGCCTCAGTGCTGGGATTACAGGTGTGCTGGTGTATCACACTTACATGACCTCAGAAACTCTTCTGTCTCATAACACCTGTGAATACTTCATGGGAATTTTATGTTAAGGAATATGCTTTGGGAAAAACTGAACTATATCAATGATGCTAGAAAACATACCAGGGAAAGCACTGGTCTCGAAGTGCTACAGAAAGGAGTCCACACCTCTGAGATCTTAGCAAGACCAGAGGAGAAAAGTGGCTGGGGAGATTTAGGGGAAAACGAAGTAGGAAATAGTTCAAATATGAAGAACATCTGAGGAAAATTGGCCACAGCTACAATACCAGACACTTTATGTGCATTGGCTCAATTAATGTCCTGTAAATACTGAATACAGGATGAGAGTGGTCAGGGAAAACGGTGGCTGCCTGGGCTTCTGCCCTCACCAGAGCAATCTCTAGGTACTGGAAAGGGCTCAGACTTGCAGAGAGCAACCAAGCGCTCCCTCTTCCTGAAGGTAGCAGAAATCCTCTGAGGTCTGGGAAGAGGCTAACATAAAAAGTCGAGTCTGATGTCTGTGAGGTTTCTATTCTGGTGCCAGAAGCTGCCTCTCTCCATTTCTTAATATCAATCTGGTGATACGTTTATTTGAGCCCAAGTACCTGTGACATCCAGAAGAAAGTTACATCTCCAGTGTTGGTCACAGGAAAAGGGACAGAATGAATTACACTTTGGGTTACAGGCCTGTTTCCTTACCTCCTTCAGATTACTCCCTTGAAGACATCCATAACTGTGCCAAACACGATTTTGGAGCTGACGTAGGCTACGTCAGTCTGGGTGTGACAGAAGACAAGTGCAAGGACGTTCTGAGGGAAATTAAAGGTAAGAAGCAAGAGTACATGGCTGGTGTGTGTGAAACCTTCTTCCCTGACGCTTTTTGTTCCTGTCTGTCTTGAGGCAAAACATTAGTCAAAAGCTTTTTAATTAAAATAGTGATCCATCCAATGAAAGCCTACCAAGTGCTGAATGTAAGGGATCGAGACTGACTTCCTGTCCTCTCAGGGCCATATGCGGTAGACAAAGAACGAAAGAGATAAGGCCGTGTCCAGGCTGGAGCTTCGGGCAGGCTTCCTCGAGGAAGGGGTGTATGAGCTGTAACTTAAAGACCAGAATGTCAAAGTGGGCTGTAGGCAGGGTAACAGAACACTACCATCTCCTTGGGGACTGGAAGTTGGCCTGGGAGAGGTGGGAGCTGGGGCAAGGCCAGGCAGAAGAAGCGAGGCCTTTCTAAAGTAAGGGGTGATGAGGGGACAAGAGGAGCAGGCAAAGCCAGACCACGGAGCAGAGTCCAAGTGGCAGGAAAGGCCAGGTCTGAGCTGAGGATGGACCCTCTGCCCCACCCCCAGCCAGCGCTGGTGTCTGGGAGCAGGGAACCTGGAAGTGGTGCGGGGAGTCAGAACTCAGCCCGGCAGAAGGAGCCGGGAAGAGGCTGTACATGCGCGCTCTGCGCCCAGCAGCTCTGCACCCATGCAACTCTGCCATCAGCCACCCCCTGCTACCAAGCGGGGCCTGGAGTCCCCTGTGAAAAGCCACACATGGAAACCAAATGCAGCATAACCACCTCCCTGCAGACGTTAGCTGCTACTTTAGAACAACCTTACACTTGAGAGGAACTTGTCAATAGCGTTTGTTGGATTGTTATGAGAGGCCTCAGTGCATAAAACATAGGTGCTCTTCAAGAGTCACCCCCCCCAACCAGCCCCCTTAATAGTACCCAGCCCAGCACCCTCAAACCCTAGCTCATTACACTTCCCTCCCGACTTAAGACAACCTGGAACTACTCCAAATTTTCTTGCTGTCTTTATGGCTTTCTACCCATACGTATCGCTAACCTACATGCTCAGCGCTGCTTGCTTCTACTTACTACCTAACGCTATCCCGACATGAGGTAATCTTTCCAGTCTCTTGTTTTCTATCGGGCATCATGCTTTCTGCATACAGCCATTGCTCATTCGCCAACACGGCTGCGTGGTGTTTCCTTGTGTGAAGGAATGCGCCATCTTTTCTTCATTTTTTCTTTGTATTGTCCTCCTATTGGGTTACTTCCTCTAAGTGATTATATAGTCAACAGTGTGCTGCACACGCGAACACTATCACGTAAGGATGGGAGGGGCTCGCTGATCTGACTGAAGACTTTTAGGGCCACTCCACGAGAAGCTGAAGTAATCACTTCACAGGATCCAGTGTTTAGAGAGCACTTGCTACACACTGATCCCAGTCTTCACAACTCCCACACTTCTGGCACCTTACGGGCAGTGTAGGGCCTCGTGAGGGCTGTCTTTGCCTCTCCAATGTTTCAGCTAAAAAGTGAGGGTTGAGTTGTTCCTGTTCCATAGCGTAAATCAGTCCCCAAATGAGTGACTGACCCGGGTGGTCAATAACTCCCCGGGGTTATCATTCTGCGTGTGGTTTCCCTGGGTACAGAGGATCCACTTTACATATGAGGGGAAAGAAACCTCACACCGTGTGAGTGGTTGTTCAAGGCTGCAGGGCTAGACGAACGCAGAGCTGAGGCTCAGGCCTCACAGGGTGTGCAGGGTGATGGGGGTGAGAGGCTGAGCGCAGTTTCCATCAGACAACCTCTGTACCACTCCACATCCCCCAGCACCATCAGGAGGAATGTTATTTGACCAAAGAGTAGAGGCTGTAAAACTGGGCAGATTATGTTTAAAATTAGGCTGTATCAATTGCTGGCTGTGCAGGCTTAGGAAAGGGATGTAATATTTCTAGGTCTGAATGTTGTTATTTGTGAAGTGGTGCTAATAATGCTTGGCTTATGGGATTGCTATCAAATAAAACAAAATACTACAGCCGATGTGTCTACCTACCTGTCTGGTTACCCACCAACCCACTGTCTGTCCTCTGTCACCTGCTCATTAACTATCTCTTTATCAATTGTGTCTGCCTGTCTGTCTCTCTCTCTCTGTCTACTTTCTATGATCCACCATTTATCTATCTACCTATCACTCTTCTGTTTATCATTCTATTATCCGTCTTTGTGTGTGTGTGGTTTACTGGGATCGATCCCACAGCCTTCACACTTAGCTACATCCCCAGACATTTTGATTTTGGATTTTTAAGACAGGGTCTTGCTAAGTCGCTAAATTGCCCAGGCTGAGCTCAAACTTCCAATCCTTCTGCCTCCGCCACCAGCAGCGCCGGGATGATAGGCTAGTGCTGCCTATTATCAATCTGTTACCACCACTCTATCTTTATCCTCTCCATCTATCTGCTTACCAACCTAGTTGCTACCTGCCTTTATCATCTGTGTGCCATCTCTCTCTTTTCTGTACACAATCCCAGTGCCTGGCATCTGCAGCAACCCCGTAAGAGCCCTTTCCTTGGCCTGCCCTCTCTGTGGTACCAGTGACTGGATAAGCTTTCCTTTGATTCCCTTGCAGACAGGAGTGCATCTTGTTCTCTCCCATCTCCCAGGAAACCTCAGTGGAAAGCAGAGGCTAGGCCACGGAAAGTTCTAACGAATAAGAGTGGATCCTCTCGTGACATGCCAGCTTTCATGTTCCCTCAGACAGAAACAAGAGGAGCACTGTGGTGGAGGACTTGGTGGTCCTGGTGCGAGGAGGAGCTACGGAGCACATCACCACCCTGGCGTACAAGGAGCTGCCCACGGCAGGGCTGATGCAAGAATGGGGTGACGCTGTGTGGTACAACCCATCCATCATCAAAGTGCAGGTACACACGACTGCTCTGCCCTCCCGGCCTCTGCTCAGAACAGAGCGCCCAGGGGCTAGGGTGAGCCAGGGTGCAGGGTCCAGAGGTCAGTAAGGCTCGGGCTTCACTCCTGAGGCATGTTTATAGTAAGGGACGTATACCTGAAAAAACATTCTAGAACATGCTATTCAGTCACATCTAGAGATGCATCTTCCTCTTGGTTGGGCCTTCGCATTGCTAAAATTAACCAGCTTCTAGGTCTGGCCTCTTCAATACAGTATTCTTTCTAGTTTATCAGAGTATCCCTCACTCATTCACGTAAACAGGTATGCACTTGACCAACAATAGTTGCTAAGTTCTGATTATGTTCTATGAAGTAAGGTACTAGAGGAAAGGAGAGGAAATTGCCAGCTGCATAGGTGCAAAACTCTCTGAAAGGAGAGGACAAGGCAGCATGACAGTTGGGAGCACCTGCTGTGTTCACAGCGCTCAGCCAAGGACTTTGGGGATGTGACGGCATTTAATATTCACTACAGTCTGCAGGCTAAGTATGGCCACCTTCTTTTGTGGCTGATGTAAATCAAAGGTCAGAGACCTTGTGTCCATCTGTTGCTGCTCCAGAGACTCTATTGGGTCCAGACAATAGATGTGGACATCTTTCCTCCCCCCTAGACTTTCCTGTGGACGCAGTCAATGAAAAATAATGATCCAAACCACCTGTCACCCAAACCGGAGGTGTTGTGCTGTCTTAAACTAAAAAGACATTTGTCAGAGCAAGACTGTCATACATACCAGTGACACTGGGTCTTGCCTGTGGGGACTTCTGCACAGTACTCAGAACACGTCTTACACCATCTTCTTCCAGTTGTTCAGCCTAGAGAGTCTCCTGGCAGTCAAAGGCAAAGAGTGAGGGTGTGGAGCTCTGCAGAGAAACTCTGTCATCTCCAGCTCTGGAAATTTCCTACAGTGTCATAACCTGTGTGTCACATGCACAGTTTCTTTAGACAGCTGCCATTCGTATCCACGCCCCTGCTCTTTCTCAGTGGTGATGCTCTGCGCTGGGCTACTGGGCATCACAAGAGGAGTAAAGACAGCATGGGACGCAGTCAACCCCAGGGGAACTGGCTGGACAGATGCCAGGTGACATCGGCTGGCACCACCACTGGACCTGGGGAGCAATGGAGGGCTCAGGGAAAGATGGGTCCCTGGCTTTTACCTTTTGATGAAACATCTTCCCTGAATTGTTTTTTTCTTTTTCTTTTTTTAACTGAGAAGCAAGGGAGGCTTCCAGTTACTTAGTGAGGTAGACGATGCCTTCCTGAGCAGTGGGAATGGCACATGCCAAGGATATGATATGGTGGGGATGAGTCAGGGGATCTACCACGTGTTCGAGAGCACTGTGGCGGGGTGCCGGGGGAGGACTGAGGTGTCTATGCACCTCTATTCCTCATAGATCCACTTGGTCAGAAGTCTGCTCTCACTCAGGAGGCCCCTCCTCCATGCATTCTTTCTGCAAAGAGTAAATGTGGTCAGCTTCAGGTAATTGCAAGACAAGTATCTGAAGAGCCAGGCTACCAGTTGGCTGCAGTGACAGTTGATTTTCAGGACAGCAGCCCACGAGATAAGCAATTCCAAGACACAAGAGCGGTGGCTAATGCTTGAGTACATTGGTGCATCTCTAAAAATCAAGATCTGAGACACGATTTCTACAGACACCAGATAGGTATGGAAAGAGAACACAGAAGAGCCCACATGCACAAGTTGCTGGCATCGGTCAAACGTGGAGAAGCAGCTCTTGGTTCTATGAAAAGTTAGGAGACAGAAGCAGAAATATAAAAAGATTTGGGAGCACAGAAGATTAAAATTAGGTTAAAGGCAAAAATGAGCATATGTCTATAAGATAGAAAAATAGAAATGAATTTTACAATGCAATTTGCTTTTTGATTATAACAAAATTCAAAAAAAATGAGGAATTTGTAGAATGAAAAGAGCTGGGATGTTTAGACACTGGTCAGAGGAAAGGGAAGGGGCCAGACACACGAAGCCAAGGCACAAGAACAGAATTAAAACCTATACTGGAAGCCATAAGGAGCAGAACTGACACTGCAGAAAATTGAGTCAGTGATGTGGAAGGTGCTATAAAAAATGTTCTTATGGTACAGAAACAAAAGACAAAGAGATTAAAACAATGACAGAAAAGAAATATGATGGATAGTATACAGAAGTGGAAATCTACAACACAAAGACTTCCTTGTGCGGAGGAGACAAGATTAAATGTGAAGACGCATTCATCAAGGACATAATAAGGGAGACTTCTCAGAGCTGGTGAACAAAAAGAAAACAGCAGCTCATTGACAATGAGGCAGAAGTCCTGAGAACAAATGAAACAATAGTGAAACGCATCGTGGAGAAATGTTTTGCCTTGAGGAACAAATATACCCTACAGGAATAAAAGTCCAAAGGTTCTTCAGAGGCTCCGAAAGCATGTGATAGCCAAAGATGACGTCGGCTCCGAAAGGCAAACATCAGTGCTCTGGTGGGACGGTTAATGGGAAAAGTCTAAGACATTTTACAGCAACAAGGGAGTTACAAGAGTGGGTTGCCACACTTAGCAAGTGAAAAGACACGTGCTGTTGTTTGGATCTAGAGTGTTCCCCCAAAGCCTCACGTATTTGGATATAATGGATTCTCTGTGGAACCGTATACTGTGAGGAAACTTGGGCCTGGTCTGTGGGGATGGATTATGGGCATGTGGTGGATTATAGGTGTGTAGTGGAAGACAGGCATGTGGCAGATTATAGATTACAGGTGTGTGGAAGAGATTACAGGTGTGGGTGGATTATAGATTACAGGCATGAGGTGTATTAGGGGTTTTTACCTGGAAGGGGTGGAACACTGAGGCTGGACCCAGAAGGGGCGGATCACTGGGACAGGACCTGGAAGGGTAAATGCAACTTCCTCCCTTCCTTTGAGGACGTGGCTTCCTGTTTGCAGTGCTGTGAGGACTAGCTTATACCTCTGTCTCTGCCATGTACTTCCACTGTTGCTGGCCACCCCATGAGTGGACTATGACCTTCTGAAATTGTAAGCTAAAATAAACTTTTCCTCCCCTAATTTGTGGATGTCAGGTATTGAGTCGCAGCAACTAGAAAGTAACTAAGACAACACATATCCAGTTATATTTGTTATATTTAAATTTCAGATAAGGAAAAATTTTTAGTATAAGTATCCCCCAAATGTGGCATGGGGACATACTTATTCTTGTGTGTGTGTGTGTGTGTGTGTGTGTGTGTGTGTGTGTGTGTGTGTGTATTAGGTCATCCTAGAGAGTTAGAGAGTCCACGATAGCCATCTGAGAGGTCAGAAGAGAGTCCACAAGGTGCAATGGTTGTAATGGTTGTTGCACGGGACATCCTTATTCTAAAGTGTGTGCGTGTGTGTGTGTGTGTGTGTGTGTGTGTGTGTGTGTGTGTGTGTGTGTGAGTGTTAGGTCAGCCTAGAGACTCAGAGGTGGAGAGACCACCATAGCCATCTGTGAGATCAGAAGAGCACCCATAATGTCTGCTTGCACGTGGGAAGGACGGAGGACTCGAGTGAGAAGATCAAAGTCTCACAACAAGGGAATCAAGGATGCACCCCCAGTCCAAGATGGAGGCAGCAGACCAGAAGGTAGAGGAAGCAGCAGCACCCCAAGGCTGAAGGTCTGGGAGCTCACTGTGGAATAGCTGTGCTGGGCATCAATGTGCAGAGGCGACTGCGAAGACTGGAGCTCACCCGGAAGAGGAAAACCCTTCCTTCTTCCTTCCCCTTTTATTCTGCCCAGGCTACAAATCTATTGCTTGATGTCATCCCATCCAGGGTGGCTCTTCTTCTCTCAGTTTGCTGACCCATGGGTCAGTCATTCACAGACACAGACACACCTAAAATTTATGCCATGTTGATCAAATAGATGCTTCTTGGTCCACTCAGATGACTGAGTATTTTAACGGTATTCACCTGATGCCCAAATGTCCCATATCCAACTGGTGACTGGAGTCCCAGTGGCTCCCAACCATGAACATTTCTAAGTTTAGGGTGCCTGGGTAGGGGAGGGGCCCTGGCGCTGCGCAGGACAGGAAAGCCAATGCTGTAGTGAAGAGTCTCGCAGAGAGAGCAGGACAGCCAAGGTCACGCAGAGAGTAACCCCAAACACCAGAAGGTTAGTTTCACCAGGTTTATTTCTCAAGCCTATGACATGTCCAATATGTATTGGTAAGAGGGCTTTGCTAGGTGTGGTCATGCTGGGATCTCGAGAAGGGGACTTTAGCTTGTCGCCACAGCAAGGACAGAGAGAAACAATCACCTCAGTCTGATTGAAAGCTCCCGCGGGACATGCCCCCCTCTGCTCACTGCTCACACTACAAGCCTGCGTGTGCAGACAGGGGCCTACCGTGTACAGAGCTGCCCGTGAGGCGCTGCTGCCCTGCCACGTGCCCAGCAGGAAAGGGAGCCGAACTCTGCGGGCAGGTCTGTGGTAACAGTGACCACTGCACCTTTGGCAAAGCCTACTCCAAAACTGTCTAGGAGCAAATACCTCATGTAAGAGAAGGTCCAAAATGTAACATGGGGGAGCCTTTCCCTAGGCAAGCGAGGCCAAAGTGGCCTGATGAATGCTATCCCCCAAATACATTCTGAATTTCAAGGATAAAAATCATGAGTGTAATTAAAGAGTAAAAAAACAAGCCAAAGGAATAATGTTGTCACAGATGAAGCCCTTAATATGGAAGAAATGATACAAGTTATCAAAGGAAATGGACAAACTTCAGTCCACTAATAAACAAGGAAGCCTCTCTAGCAGTAAAAAGTAACAGTACAAGGTTGTTTTTTGCTGGTCAAATTCACAGCCAAGAAAGATCTCTGATGATCAGACGGATGGCGATGAGGAGATGGGCCTTTTTTTGTAAAATGGGCTAACCATGCGTTATAGTACAACTCTTCAGGAAAAGACTGAAGGTGGTGTCTCCAATGTGTTTTTTTAAAATGCTTGTAGTTTTTGGTTCAATAACACCAAATGTAAGAATCCACTAAAGAACTGATTTGAAACTTGGTAAAGATGTGCCTATAAAGATGTGTTGGGCTCCGTTGTTTGTTGTAGCAAAAGAAAAAAGGAAGCAGCTGAACAGCTGGAGGACCGGAGGGTTAGGTTCCCTGGGGCTCCCTCAAACAGCTGCAGGGAAGCCGGGAGAAGTCACCTCATCAACTACTGAATCATAGGAGAGCGCTCACAGTAAAACAAGCAAAAAACCAGTGGCTTGTAAAATCACCCCGAAGCACCAACTTGCTGAAAATATCTGTCCATCCCTCTGCCTAAATCCACGCCAAAAGGAGACAGCATCCAACCCGTACAGTGAGAGGCCTGGGTCTGCAGAAGCTTCCTAAGCAACTCCGCCGTTTCCTCTGCACGCTGGGGAAACAGTCGACTCCTCGCTGGGGACAACGATCACCTGTGAGTGAGGTGTGAGGTTCAGCGAGGGTAGGTCTGCTTAAGAGCGCCGCCCGCTGTGGAGGCGACTGGACCCTGCTCACCACCGTCCTGCAGCAAGGAGAGAAGGGAAAGGCGCTTGCGGCAAACCCGCGGAGGGATGTGGGATTGCGCACTGGGGGAGAGGGAGAGGCAGAGACAGGAAAGGAGGGAGACGCGAGAAAAGGGGAAGGATGGGAGAAAGGAGCGGGGTAGGCTGGATAAAAGAAAACTGCAAGCCAAACCACGACCCAGGTGCCCAGGCAGCTTGGTGGCGTCCTGCGGAGTCCCTGCCCAGGTCCAAGGCAAACCGCCCAGCGGGCCAGCGCATGGGACAGGACGGGGGAAGGATGCCGCTGTGTTTGTAGTGTGAACTGGAAGGAAAAACAAAGGCTTTGGAGCAGAGTCTCGCAATCCCGTTCTACGAGTGTGTGGCCTTGCTGGGGTCCCTCTGCACACCTGAAAACGGGGCCACCGTGGGAGGATCGAGCCGTCCTGTGGGCCAGCCTCTCGACCTCCCACGGCCCGGCCCGGGAGCTGCTGTGGCTGGGCTGCTGACCGCAGGGTCCCGGGCAGGGCGCTCGGGAAAGGCGCTGAGGAGCAAGGCAGGCTGCCTGCCGGGAGAGTTCCTCCTGGTGTGGAGCTGCTCCCCTCCCTCCCTCTCGGCCCTCCCTGTGTGTGTCCAGCGGGCTGGCCGGCTCCGCAAACAGCCTGGGGATCAATTCATTGACCGCAACGGTGAGACAATGGGACCACCAAGCGGCTTGCTTTGCCCACCAGCCCAAAGGTCAGCGTCGGATGCATTAAGAAATGGAAGCAATTTTCTTCCCACTGGAGGCTTCTATTAGACAAGATTGCCTGCATTTAGACAGACCCTAAACTCCCCAGGGCTGGACTGGGGCGGGATCACAAACAAAATCTGGACAGGAACCCGGCCCTGGAGCTGACACTGTGGCTGAGAGGCGCTGTGGACTGTGCCTCGGGGCACGCTCGCCCTGGCAGGTCCACATCTGTGCAGTGACCAGCACCTGCTTCTTTCTGACCACCCCGTCTCCTCCCTGCGCACTGCCACTGCCTGACTGCCGTCTTCCAGCCCCTCTTTATCTGCCCATCCGCCTTCCCCCAATATGTGGGGTTGGACCTCAGAGATGCAGAGCTCAGAACTTGCATTGCTTGGTTTTCATGAGTTCACAGTCCAATCAGATTAAGAAAAAAAAAAACCTAAGAAGTTCAGACCTCTGCACACAAAACAATTTAATGGCCACAAAAGATAGGTCGAAAACATGGCCCTCACCCCAGCTGGTGGTAACAGGGCAGGTCGAAGGATGGGGAGGTGCTGGGGTTGCTGTGGTGCTCAGAACGCCTTCCAGATGGCGACTCTTGCATGAGGAAGTGACTTGGTTAGACTTGGGCACAAAGTGATGTCAGGACAGTAATCATATGCTATTTCTAAAGAACTGCCAGGCAACATCCATTAGACCATGCAGAGGAGCCACCAGGCCTTGCCCCCCTCTCCTGCGCCTCTCCCTGAGCTGTCTCCTCTAACTGCCCTGTCACATAGATGCTCTGGCTTGTGTCCTGATACATCCACTGGACATTAGGAATATTCCAAGTTTGAAGTGCATTTAGTACATCTCATCACAGATATGACAGAGTGTCGGGGTACCCTTGTGATGGCGGGGCCGATGGCAACTGGCACTTATGTCACTGTTGCTGCTGTCCACCACAGCAAGAGAGAATCAGGCAGCAGATCACCAGTGCCAGAAATGATCATAATTCAGAATTCAATGATCCATTTCTGATGATGCAATTCACTTATCTTCACCCTCACAAAGTGGAAAACTCCTATGTGGAACCGTTGTAATTCAGACAGTCTGTAACGACCCAACAGGGTTTGTGTCTGGATCTGGAGTTCCTGGAAGGCAGGGATTTCTGTTAGTTGGTATGTGTACCCGATGCCTGGCATTTAGTAGATGCCTGCTGCTGGTTGACCTGAACTTGAATGAATTAACTCGTGCCTATGGGGGAGGAAGGATAGGAAGCCCATGTACTCAGTGTCTCTCCCATTCTACAAGGGCCCTGTGTGGTCTTTGTGCGCTGGTCACTGCTGCCCTGCAACCTTTCTTCTGGCCTCTCATGGAGAAATGCTTTCTCATGAACTAAACACCTTTCCGCTTTCCCAGGTAAAGCCCATCTATGAACTGGTGACATCCAAGGATTTCGCCTATTCCAACTCAGTGAGGGAGAATATGAAGCAGGCTCTGGAAGAGTTCCAGAAGGAAGTCAGCTCCTGCCGCTGTGCCCCCTGCCAAGGCAATGGCATCCCTGTCCTGAAAGGTACCATGGCCAGGCTGCTGGGCCCATGCTTTGCCAGCTTCTGTTTCCCTGGAAGTCAGGATGGAGGCATTTGGGGACATACTCCCCTGGTGCCAAGAGGTGTTGTTTCAGTCTCTGGGATGTGACAGCAGCAGTGAGCTGAAGTCAGGAGCAGTCTGGGACCATGTGGCCTGCAACAAGAAGGGGCCACAACTCAAGGGTCCTCTGCTGGACGCAGAAGGGAGCGTGTGCTGGGTGAGAGGAACCATCTGTGAATGTCCTGAGCAGTCCGGAGTGGGACCTGAGGCAATAGCGAAGAAAAGCCAGAACACGGAGCACTAGCTCTGAGGAGCATGTGCAGCTCACGGCAGTGAGCAAACCTGGAGCTTCCTGCCGCTGCTGTGAGGGGCTAGTGTCTTAGTTACTTATTTGTCACTATGATAGAATACCCAACATCCACGACTTGAGGGAGGAAAGATTTATTTAGCTCACAGTGTAAGTAGGTCTCACACAGTCCATTCATGACTAGCTGGCAACAGTGGAAGCACATGGCAGGGGGTTGGGAGTTGCTCACAGCATTGCAGGTAGAAAGTCAAATGAAGAAGAAAAGAGTTGATTTCCGGCAACTACGGCAGGGCTGGAGCTTTCCCAGCAAGAAGCTGTAACAACGCTTCTTCCTCCTTCCTTCACTCAGTTCAAGCTGCCAGTCTGGCTGGCTGCACCCAGGGTGGGTGCCCCTTCTTTACTTCCTGGCCCATGAGTCAACAAGACACACCTGAAAGCTATGCCCTGGGTACTCGCAATTTTAACAAGTTGGCACAATCCCTTCATGTCAAACCCCAAGCGTCTGTCACTTCCAGCCAGGCCCCATCTCCTAATAGCACACGGTTTTGTAGGCATTCCATTGCATCCAAATACATGATTTTTTGGGAAGACACTCCAGATCTAAACCTTAGCATTCCACCCCTGGCCCCCAAAACACATCTACCTTCTTATGCAAAATGCATTTAGTTCTTCTCTAAGAGTCGTTATAGTCTGAACTGTTTCAAACTGCTAGAAAGTCCAAGTCCAGGGTCTCCTCTGAGATTCAAGGCAAATTCTTAATTGTGAGCTTCTATGAAAATCAAAGAAAAGTTAAACACTTTCAAGATAAAATGGCACTGGTAACCTAATTCCAAAAGCTTCCAAACCACATGGTCAGGTAAAGTCACAGCAATGACCCCACTCCTGGTACCAATTTCTGTCTTAGTTACTGTTTTGTTGCTGGAACAAAATACCCAACATCCATAACTTAAGGCAGGGGTGATTTATTTAGCTCACAGTTTCAGAAGTTTTCACACAGTCCATTCACAGGCAACCAGAAACTGTGGAAGTACATGGCAGAGGCTGAAGAGCTGCTCATCCCACTGCAGACAGAAAGCAGAGTGAAACAAAATCAGGTCAATGTCTGAAGACAAGGCAAGCCTTTCCAGGAAGAAGGATGCTTATTCTTCTTTTCTTTTCTTCTTCTTCTTCTTCTTCTTCTTCTTCTTCTTCTTCTTCTTCTTCTTCTTCTTTTTTTTTTTTTTTTTTTGAGACAGGTCTCACTCTGAAGCCCAGGCTGGTCCTGAACTCACCAGTAGCCCAGGCTGGCCTTGGACTCACAGCAATCCTTCTGTCTCAGCCTCCCGAGTGCTGGGATTACAGACGTGTGCCACCACATTCAGCTTTATGTGGTGCTAGGGAATCGAACTCAGGGCCTTATGCTTGCAAGATAAGCACTTTAACTGCTATATCATTCCTCAGGCCCCTTCCTTTACTTAGCTCAAGTTGCCAAGCGGGTTGCCCACACTCAGGATGAGTTTCTCTCCCTCATTTCCTGGCCTACAAGTAATGACACACATCTGGAAGCTCTTCTCTGGGCATTTCCTAATTTTAACAAGTTAACATAATCTCTCCAAATGTCACAGTTAGAAAGCCTCTGAAGAGGAGTCCCACCCAGCACTCCAAGCAGGACCTCAAGGCCTCTGGGGTCCCCAGCCCCAGCCCAGAAAGACACCTGGAATCTGGAAGAAGTCTATGTGGACAGGAGTGACCCAGCAGAGTTCGCCCATGATGCTTCCACAGGGAGAAAGATTCTAGCCAGAGTGACCTTGAGAAGTTGCTTCTAGCCTCAGGTGCAGGATGGAATGACCAAGCAGGCAGAGTGAGGGTGCAGCCTCGGAGTTGGCTTGCTTAAGGGTCGGGGCTACTGGGAGAGGGACCTCATATCAGCTCACAGTTCTGATCTAGGGTGACTGCAACTTCCCTGACCTTGTGTGAAGGTTTGGACCTAAAAATGGGGCCGTCCTACAGCTGGAGAGGGGAAGACTGTGAAGGCAGACCTCAAAACATTGCTTCCCAGGGGCTGACCTATAAAGTGCAACTCTACAAAAAGAGCACATGTCATGAGGTGAAAAAAGCACCACAGTGAAGTGTTACAACTGACCTAAGGAACCCCTTCCAAAGTTTAGAACCGGCCAAAGATGTGGGATGCATGCCAGAGCAATGAGTTCCCCACCTCTGGAGGTACTCAAGCAGAGGCCAAAGACCTATGTACAAAGTTGAGCATCTGTGAAGACTGGCTTCAGTGTTGCTCCATGGAGCTTCTGATCCTGAAGGCTTTGAGTATGGGTCCCATGTCAGCTTAGAAGCCATTTCCCCCTGATACTCCTTGTCATTTCCCCATGACAGCAAGAACACCCTTTCCTGAGCAAAGGACACTCCAGAGAAAAGGAGGCATTTTAGGCAGCGAGCCCGCTCATGGCAGACCCTGGGGCACGTGGCGTGCTCCGCACTTACCGAGTAGACATGCAGTGTCATGAAAGGGGTGGGTGCCAAGTTCCAGGGTGCCTGCTGTACAAGGCGTGGTTCTCACACTTCCTGCACGGTCTCCTAGGGTCCCGCTGTGACTGCATCTGCCCCCTTGGATTCCAAGGCTTGGCCTGTGAGGTCACCGCTCGGAAAGGTGAGGTGCTGATGAGGGTTGGCTGGGAGAGGGAAGTCTGGGAAATTCAGGAAGCAGCGCAGGAGCACGAGAGTATAAATCGAGGGGCTGAGATCCACCAGGGCCCCTGAGGTTGTGTGTCTGTATCTCATCACAGAGAATGCATCATATGTCACGGCTGCTCCAACATGGCACCCATGGGGTCTTATTCTGGAATGCTGGCACTCTTTTTTTATTTGACAAATGCCCAGTCAGCCCTCAAATTCCAGCAGAGATGTCCCTCCTCTGAAAAGAAAAAATCCTCTAATCCTCCAAATAGAGTTGGTCCCTTCCCCCTGTGGGTGCACACAGGACTCTGAACATATGTCCATCACAGCTTTCAGCACTTGGTATTGAGTGTCAGGAGGAGAGGAGGGGTACTGTGTCATCTGCCCTGTGGATGAGATCGTGTCCCATGGATGGGATCACGTCTCATTCTCTCCATGTCTCAATGGCCTGGCACACTGGGGTTTGGTGGTAGGTATGAAATTAACAAATTCAGAGACTAAAGTTCCCTTCCACCTCCCAAATTCTATGGGCAGTTTATTATTTAAGAGTTCTTAACCCCTCCCTCACCTCTCGCCTTCCTTTTTCTGTGACCTTTGGGTGAAATATTCTTAAGCATGGACGTGACCCATCTGGTAAGAGCAGAACTTACCAGATGCTTTCCTAGGCACAAGGCCCTTGCTGAATGCTTGGACTTAGCGTGGACTCACATTTCATCTCATTATTTTATAACTGTGACCTTGAACAATACCCTTGGACTTTGTGCCTCAGTGGGTGTAAATGCAGATTCGCTTAGACTTTTGTGGCTGGGACAAAACATCCAACGTGCACAATTTAAGGAAGGAAAAGTCTATTTTTAGCTCAGCGTCAGAAGGTTTCAGTCCATTCGTGGGTGGCTGGCCGTGGCGGAAGCAGCTGCTCACAGCATCCCAAGAGAAATCAGGGGCCTCAAAAGAAGCTGGGGTGGGAGTTTATGTCCTTGCAATCCCCATACACACGCACCTGTAACCTAATCTACCATGAGCCTGTCCTCTACCACATACCTGTGATCTACCCTCCTGACCATGCTCCACTTCTCAACAGCACACGGAATCCGTGGGTATTCCACAGACATGAAGCTTTTGGGGCACTTTACAGATCCCAACCACAGCACAGGTGATAATATTAACTACCCTATAGAGTTGGCTTGAGCTGTAATGAGGTATAAAAGCTCTTTGAATGATGCCTTCTGCCATGTAAGAGCAAACTTAATATCGGCTGCTTTATTTAAGGAGACATCATGATTTTATTTGTGTGTGTAGCGTGGGGATTGAGCCCAGGGCCTTTTCACTGAGCTACATTTCCAGCCCCTTGCTCTGTTTGATCTTGAGATAGACCCTCACTAAGTCACTTAATTGCCCAAACTGGGCATGATCTTGCAATTCTCCTGCCTTAACCTCTCAGAGTGTGTCTTTGTACTTCTGATGTATGAAATCCATAATTCTCACAACCACTCCAAGAAATTGGTACTATTGATCCCCCAATTTAGAGATGAAGAAACTGAGCTCAGTGGGTCACCGGGTCACGTCATGGGTGTAGATACCTGGGCTCAGGTCACCCTTTGGTCTGAAGTCCACCAGTACTCCCACGTCCTAAAGAAATGCTCCCTCACCTGCTGCCTCCCACCTGGGCCCCAGTGAGCATGCAGTCACACCACCGCAAGTTTCTGCCGGTGGGAGGCGACCTTGGGAACACCCACGCCAGCTCTTTCATTTCACAAATGGGAAAGTCAGAGATAAAAAGTAACTTGCCCAGTTACCCTGCCAGTTAGTGGCAAAGCCAGACATGTGGGGCATTGTCTCAGCCTCTTCTTTTTGCTAGGACACAATACCTGACATGCACGAATTAAGGGAAGAGAGCTTTATTCCAGCACACGGTATCAGCAAATCCATTCCCAGGTGGCTGGCAATGGCCGAAGGGCGGAGCAGAGGCCTGGCTGGAGAAAAGCTAGTCACGCATTGCAGCCGGAAGCAGAGACAGAAAGAGGGCACAGCGGCAGGGGAGGGACAGGCCCTCCTGGCCACAGCCCTGGCCGGCTGCTTCCCCAGGCGTCTCAGAGCAGCACTGGAAATCCACGGACTAGTCCACTGACACCGCCATCGTCCGGGATCCTGTCACTTTCCAAGTGCATGGTGCCTTTGGGGGACGTGCCGGGTGAAGCCATCACACGGGTCACAAGAGAAGCGACAGATTATTCACTCAAGACACCCTCAGATAGGGAGTGGGGTGGCTCTGTGGTGGAGCCCTTGCCCAGCATGCCCAAGGCCAGGTTTGCTGACCCCTCACATACACACAAACAGCCCTCAACTGGAAGACAAGGGTCCAGGAGTCAAGGGCACCAGCATTTGCCAGCACCTAAAATTTGAGAAGAAATATTACCCAGAATCCTCCAGCTGGGGCCCATTCATCTCTCCATTCAATAAGCATTTACTGAGGCCTCTTGTGTGCCAGCCTGGTAGGAGTTTCTTTGATAAAAATATCACATGCAGTCCCTATGATCATAGAAATCATGCTTCTTCCCATGAAGACCTACATCATTTGAACAGTCCTAAAAATACATTTAAAGCTTCAATTGTAACAACTACTACAAAATTCTCTAAAACCTTAAAATAGGAGAAATTTTTGGAGATTTAGGGCTCACTAACATCTGAATGGTAAATGGGATGGATCAGGTACATAGAGGAGGAAAGAGCATTCTGAACAGCATGTGCAAATGCCCCGTGGTGAGGTTGAGCATGGCCAGTAGAAGGGCATTTGATTGGAGAGGTGAGATCAGTGACTCAGATTCTACCTCACCTGCTAGGGCACCAGAACGTACTAAGGGATAATTGATGTTTTTGACGTTCTTTCTTGTAGATGTCCCCATTGATGGGAACTGGAATTGTTGGTCCAGCTGGTCCTCAAGCTCTCCAGGATGTAAGACAAGACAAAGACAGTGCAACAATCCAGCTCCTCAAAATGGGGGCAGCTCCTGCCGGGGCCCGGCGTCTGAATCGATCCAGTGCTAGAGGAAGGCACATCTTCATCCGGTGACACAGCACGGGCTCTGACCCCCAGCGGCGCAGGCCTGCGTCCTCGCAATAGTCCCAGCTGGGCCTGCCCGAGGCAGAGGCAGCACCCTCCAGGCCTCTAGAGTAGAGGTTTTAGTTTGTAAAGTGCATGTTGATTTGAATAAATCTTGAGTTAAACATAAAAGAAAGAGCTGGGCCAGGTGGCACCAACCAGTCATCCCAGCACTTTGGGAAACTAAGGCAGGAGGATTGCAAGTTTGAGCCCACCCTGGGCAATTTAATGACTTAGCAAGACTCTCAAAATCAAAACTAATAAATGGGCTGGGAATATGGCTCAGTGCAAAGGCCCTGGGCTCAATCTTCAGCACCACCACCAAAAAAAAAAAAAAAAAAAAAAAAGGTAAAATATCCTTGTAAACTTTGCATTGCTCATTCCACAACCTTATTTCATTGCCAAGCACTTTTTCTGAGTTGCGAGTTGTCCACCGGGTAGTCTCACCACCTGGCAGTGACAGGCACAGAGCAGGTGCTTAATGCTGCCTCCTTGATTTCGAATTGTTGTTCCCTTGACGAGTTACATGGTCAGGTTGGATAATCACGGTAGCTCAGTCTCTTGGACGAGCCCCAGACGCCAGCCACCAGGTCAGTGGGTTAGTTCATTCCAGCCTCATGACCACCTTTTCGAGCAGAAGGGCAGGTGCCCGCATTAGCCCTACAAAATAGTTGGGGAAACTGGGGCTTAGAACAGTTCAGAGATGTGTCCAGGGCTACCCAGCCAGAAAGCGGCGCAGCTGTGCTGCCCACACGGCTCTGAAGCTTTTTACAAGGGTGTTCTCTCACCTCCTGGCCAATCAGCAACTGGCTAACGAAATGTGTTTCCTGAAATCAAAGCAGCAGAAAGTATTGTGCCCCAAGCACCCGCCCTTCTAGCCAGGCCCCACCTCCCAACCCTACACAGTGTCCATAGGAACACGAGGCTTTGGGGACACTTTAGACACTGTGCCTCAATGCTGAGTGAAGTGTGGGCTGGGGATGTGGCTCAGCGTGCAGGCCGTGGGCTTAGTCCTGGATCACACACACACACACACACACACACACACACACACACACACACACACGAAAGAAAGAAGGGACAGAGCTGTGGTGGCTGAGAGAGACATACATTGAGGAACATTTGGTGCAGGTGGGCATGGCCGCGCTCCCCCAAGGCCGGAGCTGGTCTGTGCTGTGGAAGGCCACCTGGGAAGACAGCAAGACAGCTGGTGGCCAGATGTCTCCACCACCACATCTCTTCCATTTCGTCCTATTAGAACACCCCTAGATTTTCTCAGCTCTTGGCCACTTTCTGTCTGGTTGAAATACTTTCGGTGAACTTGCTGAAACCCAGTTGATGGGGAGGGAGAGAGAAGCAGCTGGTTCGGCTGGTGAGCTGGTTCATCCTGGTCACTTGTGACCAGTTTGTTCGGGCCAGATCCTCCACTCCGGGTTGGCAGCCGGTTTCTGAGACCTCAGCACATCACGGCCCCAAACCTTTGGTCCCTGCCGCCCATGCCTCCGGCCCTGCACTGAAGGGAGAGGAACACAGACTCGCTTTCTGTCCCGCCTGCGGCTGTGGCAGCAGATGTCGGGGTTCTCTCTGCCTCCTGCGTCCTGGGACCCCCACAGCAGCACGCGGGCCTGGGTCCTTGCTTGGCTTAGCATGATTGCTTGGCTGTCTGCTGTTATTTCAGCAAGCTAATCCCATGACATGTTATCTGTTTCATTATACAGAGGCCACATAATTTCTTGAGTTATAATCCATCTTCTTTTAAGATCCCCCAGGGATGGGCAGGGGCAGCTCCAACCTGGCTGACGTGGGCCCCTGCGAAGCTGACGCTCACCACCAAATTAAATTCTGACTCTCGGTCACAGTCACCACTTCTAATGGGAAATGCAAGTGGATTGTGGAGATGCCAGCCCGGGCTCGCATTTATTGCGTTTAGCAGAAACCGTTTATCCTGTTAAATAGGGTCTTGGAGGAGGGCCGATTGAATCGCCGAGTGCCGGCGAATACCTGGGTGATGCCCAGGCGCCGCTAGGCTCTGTCACAATTGCATTCTTATCTGTGGACTGAACATCCCCACGCGGCTCTTCTGGCAAACTGACGCACTTAGCAGGCGACTGAGGGCCAGGGTAGGAACTCAAAACAAACGCGCATGTGCTTTCAGAGAACGTTGAGGATTGGAGCTCACCGGTGCACCTGGGGGTGCTGCAGGTCCAGGTGTCAGAGTCCAGGTGGCGCAGGCAGGCCGCGGGCTTGATAGCGTGGGTGCCACGCACGTGCCTGACTGCAGGAGAACTGAGCAGCCCGCTGTGAGCCCCTCCATGCCCTTCACACCAGGGGGAGGGGGCCCTGTGCCCTGGGACTAGTGACAAAACTTCTGTGGGAATAGTAACTATTATAATTAGCTGAACAATAGTAATAGAGCAGTAGCTACCAACTATAGAGTACTTCTCAGCTTGTGAAGTCTTTTAACCTATGTTGCTTAATTTATTAATTATTTATTTATTGCATACTCAGGATCCAGTTGAGGGCTTTCGCACTGAGCTACACCCCCAGATCACTTTTTGTTTTGTTTTGATTTTCACATGGGGTCCTGCTGAGTCTCTAAGCTGCACAGGTTCAGGCTCCAACGTGCCTACCTTCTGCCTCAGCCTCCAGGGTGCTGGGCTTACAGTCTTGCACCACCAGGCCTGGCTTCATTTAATTTTTCTCTGAATTGGATGGAAATGGATACAGTCATTAGGTGACAGGTAGAAAAGCTTTAAATGAAACACTGTCCTGTAAGAGTGGGGTGCAACCGAGGTGGGGTGCCATGGCTGGGCGTTGGAGCTCGGCCCAGAGAGTCCAGGCAGGGGGACGGGTCAGCTGTGTCTTGGAGACCCTGGCTGCACCGGGCACTTAGAGGAGAGCCGTCAGGAGAGGGGCAGGAGCAGGAAGACCTCGGGGCATCGGCTGTGCTGCCTTTGTGCCCAGCACGCAGGTGGGGAAACACCAGTCGTAGGGTCTCCAGCACAGCGGAGCCACCCATGACCTCCGTGTGTACTCGCCATCCAGGTATCAGTGTGTGTTTGGTTTCACACAGTCTTCCTGTTCTCCTGAGTTAGATCTGAGATGCCGCGCAGAGGCCCACGTGTTAACGGGCTGGCCCTCGGCCAGTCCTATCAAAAAGTGGTAGGACCCTCCAGAGACAGGGGCTAGGGGCTAGGACACAGCTCAGTGGTTGGCTCATCCGCCTAGCACACACAGGACCTTAGTTCAGTCTCCCAGCGTCACATACATACTAGCCAGGCATGGTAGTATACACCCATGTCTTAGTTACTTTCTCGTCACTGTGACTCCATACCCAACATACTCAAATTAAGGGAAGAAAAGTTTATTTTCGCTCAGTTTCAGAAGGTGACAGGCTGTTCACCACAGCAGTGGAAGCACCTGGCAGAGGCAGAGGCGATGCGTTTCCTCACAGCAATGTAAACAGGCAGCCACGGCAAGCCTAGTCAAGTCCCACCAGGGGGGAAGGTAGCAGCACATGTACACGCGCGAGCACATGCGCACACACGCGCACACACACATGCGCACAAGCGCGTGTGCGCACACACACACACACACACACACACCTCTAGGCCTCATCCCAGTGTTGTGCCGTTTCTGGGTTCAGCCTCAGTGTTCACCCCTTCCCGGTTTACACCTCCACCACACACGTGCAATCTAACCCACATGCCTGTAATCCAGCCTGCCACCTGCCTGTCCTCCACCCACACACCCATAATCCACTCCTCCAGACCAGGCGCCCATCTCCCAGCAGCACACAGTTCTATAGACAATCCATATTGCCCAAATACATGAGACTTTTGGGGGACAGTCCAGACTCAAGCCATAATTACCTATAATTATAATCCCAGCACTTGGGAGGCTGAGGCAGGAGGATTACCATGATTCTGAGGCCAGCGTGGGCTACATAATGAGTTTAAGACCAGCCTGGACTACAGAGGGAGAGCCTGTCTCAAAAAAAAAAAAAAAAAAAAAAAAGCAGAGTCTAACAAAAGGTTGTGGGGTTCTGGTCTCTTCCTCTCTCTTTTTCTGCTCAGTGGCCACGATGTGCTGCCTCACAAGTAACCACACACTCAACCCTCTCACTGGAGCCAAAATGAGCCTTCTCACTTTTTAACTTAACTCCATCAGGCATTTTGCTGTGGTGATGGAAAGCTAACAATGTAGAATGGGTGCTGATTTTGTGTTTTCACTGTACCCCACATTGCCCTCAGCTTGGAACTTATCAAAGGGCAGTAATTGTAATGAGGTCGGAAGCTGAATACAGTGCCTGTCACCAACAGGCCATCAGTGAGTCATTGGTGTCCAGATTCATGAAAAGAAATGAGGGGAACTAAGGGAAGGGCGCCCCAGGCTGGTGGGAAGCTCCAGCAATCGGGAGGTGATTGGCCGCAGACTTGGGCACAGTCGGTCGTGGCAATGTAATGCAGCAGTGAAGGCATAGCTGCCCACTGCCTTTGTGGGTAGAATTGCAGAGGAGGAAACAGGCCTGGTGACACAGGTCTCTGTCATCTCAGCACTCTTGGAGGCTGAACCAGGATGACCACAAGGTCACACCCAGCCTGGGCAACCTGGTCATTTTATAAGAATCTGTCTCAAAGTCAAAAGTAAAAACTAGGCTGGGGATGTAGCTCAGCGTACAGGCGATGGGCGCCACACTCCCAAAAAGGAACACAGGAAACATAGCTGACGTCGGGAAGGGGCTAGCAGTACATACTTGGGGGTGGTGTTGGTGACACCACTTGGGGACAGCCAGGAGTCTCCAAGGAAACTTCATACGGGACGGGAGCCCAAACGCTGCCGTCCTGGGTGGGAGGCATAGTCAGAGGCAGATGAGAAATGGGCGGCTGGAGAAGGAGTGAACAGCCTTCCCGATGCACCGCGCGGGCAGGACGAGCAACTCGACACGTTTGTATTCCGTGCTCTGCCTCAGCCTCCGTTCACTCCTCTAGATTACTGTGAAGGCTGAGCTCCCACCCAACGCCCAGCAGCCCCACAGCAGTCTGGGGTGTGGTGGGCCTTGGGGGGGCCGTGCTTACTGGCTCTTCTCTTGAAATCAGATTTTACTGGGCAGTGTTTCACTCCAAGTTTTCTTTCTTCACCGTCAGCTCAGATCCCGATCGTGCGGCCCTCAGAAGTTCACAGGTCTGTGCATGAGGTGGCGGAAGTGACATCACAGCCTGTCACAGAACCAAAGACAGCTGGGCTGTGGTGGGGCAGCTGGTAATCCTAGCAGTCTTGGAGGCTGAGGCAGGAGGATCACAAATTCGAACCCAGTCTAGGGAAACTAGGAATTTAGAGAGACCCGCTCTCAAAATTGAAAATAAAACATGGTAGGAGAACGTAGCCCAGTGTGAGTGCCTTGGCTGGGTCCCCAGTACCAACAAACAAGTCAAAATAAAACCGAAGACAGTGTGAGGGTGGGTTGAGCAGCCGCGGTGCTGGCAGACAGAGACATAGATGAGCCGTAGCCCCTGGCAGATGTCCTGGTAACCGGCCAGGAGGGCCTTTCCAGACCCAGCTCTGGGTAAATTGCCAAGGGAGAAGGTAACAGCACAATAACTAACAGTTGCAGAGGGCACTGCCAGTCCCAGAGAGCCTTCAGGTACCTAAGTCAGCATATTCTTCTCCACGCCTGCAGGGGAGGGTTGTTGTCCACCCCACCCGTGACGAGATGGCCTCAGAGACCCTGAGCAGTGCACCTAAGACCACGTAGCCCAGGCTGCAGCTGCCGCCACCCCTCCGCCCCTCCACCTGCAGCAGAAGCAGACCCTGCTTCCTCCACAGGACAGGTAAGAAAGGTGCCAGGCCCTGATAGCAAGGAGCCACATGGGCCTGGAGGTCACTCTTTTCCAGCTGTGGGACTTTAATCAAGCTGCGTATCCTCTCTGTGCTTCTTTGTCCTGGAAACTCCTATCATTCATCTGCATGGCACAAGTGAGGATTCCGTGGTAAGGTGTATCTGCAGGAATGCCACGCCTCTGAGGTGCCTGGCATGTTCTGCCTTCCCATCTGACAGAGCAGCCCTGCCTACCTTCTGCCCTAGAGGCCTAGGCATGGAGGTGCAATTTACAGGAAGAGAAAAGGAGAAGAGACCACGCTCACTCTTGCAGTGAGGAACTCTCGGAGGACTGTCGGAGGGAGGTGGCGGCCAATCTGACTTTCACTTCGGTGCTGGCAGCACAGTGGCACCCACAGCGGGGACCAGCCACTCACATTATCACTGCTGGCTTCGCGCACCAGTTATCTCTAGCCCGCACCTTGCAGCCCCAGGTGACCCTTCATCCATCACTGGCCATTGTCTGGTCCCCTTCCCCCACCTTCTCCTGCCAGATGACTCCTTGTTAATAAGCCAGTTTGCTCCCATCCTGAAAACTATCAGATCCAGACCCCTTTCATCACGCCTGGTGAGGGAAATGGGGCTGGGGAGCCAGGCCAGGGCTAGATAAAACTTCTTAGCGGCTTTCTCTAAAGAAATAGAATGGATAACCAGATCGTCGGACATGTCGGCAAAGTCTGCGGTTAAAAACAGGTGAGGATGGGAGGATTGAGCTCACATTTGAAACTGTTAGTGGAGAAGGCAAATGTATTTTCCTTTATCTGTCCCAGGAGAAGGAGGAAAACTCCAAGGCCACAGTGAGGCATTTCGGACATGATGATGGGCTGCCTCGAGTGGGCTGGAAGGGGGGCTTTCTCCTGAGTTGGGCCGCTCCAGAGACAGTGGCACTCGCTGTCCTTGCATGCATGGGGAAGGTTTCAGGACCCCAGGACATGAGGCTTTCTCTCACTACTTCCCGCTGCACACTGGTTACAAAGACCAAGGTGAGCCCAGTGGCGTAGGCTTGTAATCCCAGGGAGCCTGAGGCAGGAGGATTGATTGCAAGGTCTAGCCCAGCCTGGATAACTTAGCAACTTAAACACCCTGTATCAGAATAAAAAATAAAGACTAGGCTAGATACGTGGCTCAGTGTGGCTCAGTCCCCAGTATCCCAAAAAGAAGAACTCTAGTCTTCCCCTTTAACATCAAATATATAGAGAGAGACAGAGACAGCATTCTCCAGGAAACCTTGAATATACTGTGCCCTCTGCTAGGAAGTGAGGCACCAAAGGTAGACAGACGTCCCCAGGTAGGGAAGACAGGTAAGATCAAGGGGAAGTGGAAAGTGCTGGAGAACGGAGCTGCAGGAAGTGGAGCACCAGGTGCACTGTGGGCCATGGGGACTGGGGCTGGCTTCCTGGGGGGCGAACACCTCGCCTATGTCCTGAAGTGTACAGGTAAGAACTGGGGGAAGCTGGGAGTCAGGGCCGGGAGGACTCAGGCAGTAGCATGGGCAAAGACCAGGGAGGGACAAAAGAAATGATGTATTTAACTAAATTATAAATGGCTCATTAACTCTGCAAACCTTTGTTGAGTCCCTTGCTGAGGCGAAGTACTTATTGTAGGCACTGGGGAGTCTGGCCATGAAAAGGTGAGATTGACCTGGGCCCTGTGGTGCAGGTCTACGATCTCAGCACTTTGGGAACCTGAGGCAGAAAGATTGCAAGTCCAAGCACAGCCTGGGCAATTTAGCAACTTAATGAGACCCTGTCTCAAAATCAAAACAAAGAAAAAAAAAAGATAGGGCTGAGAATGTAGGTCAGTGAAAAGGCCCTGGGTTCCGCCCGAGCACAGCAAGAGGGAAAAATGTGAAGGAAGGGTGAGGCTCTCCCCACAGGACAGACAGGGCGGGTCTCCGGAGAGGTGGTATTTCAGCAGAGATGTGAACAACGTGAGGCCATGACCTTGCACAAACCGTGGAGGTGGACAGTAGGTGCAAGTAGGGCACGCCATGCCCCCGCAAGGGCCAGCCACGTGACTGTGTGACTGGAGCAGTGGGGTGGGAGAGGACTGAGTGGGAGGAGTGCACTCCGAAGAGAAGAAACCAAGGACAGTCACCTTGTCGGGGACAACGGATTTCTCACACAGGGGGCTCACAGAGTTTGAAAAGAGAGACAAAGGTAGAGTGGTATGAACGCCTCAGATAAGAGAGAATCATGGGAACCATTTGTGAAGTCGTGGCCCTTCCAGCAACACCTGTGAGTATTGGAGTACCCCCAGGATGGAGCTCCCACAGCTCCTGGGCCGGCTCTTGCTGGGCTGGACCCATCATGTTATCGACAGGTCCCTTCTACCAGGCCGCCTCCATCCGGGGCTGGGTCACCTGGCATTCCCTTCTGAGCCGCTTGCCCAGCAAAGGGCCTGCTGCCAGAGATCCCCACAAAGTAGGCTCCCATCTGCACAGGAGAGGGGCTGGGCGTGTGTCTTCCTCTGGGAGGAGAGCCCCCTTCCGCCCGTCTCCATCAGCCCCTTCTGCCATCCAATTTCTGCATCCTGAAGGCACGCCACTGAAAAGCGATTCACTCACCAAGGGCTGAACTCTTAGGTCTCCCTCTCTCAAAGGAGAAACGAAGGAAAAGGGTTCTCCTACTGCTTTGCTCCTGTCGTTAATTTCCTTTTCAAAAGACACCTCATCAGGCTCAAGATTGTATCTCTACAGAGCGTGTTCACTCCCACTCCCTATAAAACCTGAGATCACAGCTCTCCTTAAAGGACAGCAGGCAGACCCATGTGCACGCGGGTGAGCTGCTTTTGCGTGGTGGGAGCAGGTGGTTCCTAGGAAGGAGAGGCGCTCAGCAGTCACAGTGATGCTGTTTTTGCAGTGCCGCTGCTGTTGTGTTTTAATTTCTAAGAGTGCTGGGTGTGCTGCACCTCAGAGGAGCGGAGCAGAGGCTGACGGAGAGTCCCGGCTCTGAGACAGGCGGAGGGCGTCGGTGGACTGAGCCATCTGACCCAGGAACTGCCCCGTGCGCTTTCTCCTCGGGCCTCCTGGGGGACCTCTGCCTCCCGTTTCTTCCCCTTGAAGGTCCCTTCACAGGGAGGGGACCACTCCGAGCACAGGGGCATCGGGCTGGGGGAGCGCAGGTGTGCAGTCATGCCTCCCACTGCTGGCCTGGGTCCTGGCCCAGTAAAGATGATTTTTGAAAAAGGAGCTCTTTCCATCACCAATCTCAAATCACAGGATTGCAGTAAACGGGTGAAGGGTTGATTCGAAGCCAGCTTTCTGGAACAATGATAGGGAGACCTCCTCCAAAATTGCCTCTTTCTGACTTGCCTCTGTGAACCTGGGACTTTTAAAGGTTGTGTCCAGGGGAAGGGGCCTCACAGACGGAAGTTTACAGCACATGGTTGGGAACTTCACAACATGTTGTTAGCCAGTAAGATTTTCTTTTCTTTTCCTTTTTTTTCTTTTCTCCTGCTGCTTTCCTTTTCTCTTTCTTTCTTTCTCTCTTTTCTTCGTAGTTGTTGTCATCAGACTGGGCTGGGGTGTTGGATATCTGGGGAGTGGTGACGCGTTCCTAGCTTCCAGCTTACAGTGCTGTCCTGTGGGTAACAGCCTGCCAGCTCTGCGACCCACAAGACCCAGCCTCAGTGAGCCTCACGCTAAGGAAGAAGAATTGCACCTCGAAAACCAGCCCGGCAGATCCTCCAGGTGACTAGATAAAGCAGCACAGGTGCTTCCCTGTGTCCCCGACCTTGCGCTTGTCACCTGCCCTGTTTCCCATGAACACGCACCGACTACGCCAGGGCTCTCAGCCTCAACATCCCTTGGAATTGCCTGGGGAGTTTCAAAACAACTGACATGTGTCTGGGCCTGGTGGTTCAGACCTGTAATCCCAATACTTTGGAAGGCTGAGGCGGGAAGATTTCAAGTTCAAGGCCAGCCTGGGCAACTTAGTGATTTAGGAAGACCTTATCTCAAAACAAAAACAAAAAATGGACTGGCGTATACTCAGTGCAAAAGCTGTGTGTTTAACCCCTATACTAGAAAAATGAAAGGAAGGAAGGAAGGAAGGAAGGAAGGAAGGAAGGAAGGTACAAAGGAAGGGAGGGAGGGAAGGAGAAAAAGAAAAAAGAAAGGAAGGAAGAAAGAGAAAGAGAGAGAGAGAGAGAGAGAGAGAGACAGAGAGAGAGAGAGAGAGCTCAGCAGAAAGAAAAGATAATCTGGCTCCAACCCCCAGCAATTTGTACTTCATGGGGTGGAGCTTGCGGACATCAGGGTCTGTGAAACTTCCCAGGTGACCTGAGCGTGCAACCAAGGCCAAGAACTTCTGTTTTAAAATCAAGATTAAATGTCCCTTATAAATTGCCCACTTTCTCCAGCCTATCTGGCCTCTGGTCACTTTCTGCAACCACCGCTCCCAAGAAATAAGTCAGGGATGTCAACTGATTTTAAAAGTAAAATGGTGATAGGATGAATTCCAGCAAGAAAGTGTTTTTCTTCTTTGGGATCAAATATCTAAGTTTATTAGAAATGAACTCCTAAAGTGCAGGTTTTAATTAATAATGGAACAACAGTAACAATGATACTAAACAATTTACTATGTGACTGGCGTTGTGCTGTTTTGTACACCTTGTTTTCCTCGTGTTCACTCACTCCCCACCTGCTTCTTGACACTCAACCCCTTTGTTACCTCCAAGCTTTCAGACGCTGGGCTTCTGTGACCTAGGCCCACCCCGCTCCCTTCCCTAGGTGGGAAGTCCCTCAACACTCGGATCAAGTCCAGGTTTGACACACCCACAGAGAGATCAGTGTCTCTTCCCCCACCCCACACCCCTTCAGAATTTATTTTGTGAGCCACAGTTTTTGGCATTAGCTCAGCGAGTAATTTCTGATGGCCCTAAAATCTCCCCTAATTGCTTCATTTCTCTGAGAATTACACATTTTGGATTCCACCAACTTCAGAAGGAAAGGGGTTAGGCCTGCAATGGTCGTTTCTGGGTTGAACATGCAAGTTGTTATTCTTGTTATTGCTCCCTAAGCAATACACTCTAGCGAAAGTCCTCATGTTGCTTGCATTGTGTCCCGTATTCTAAGTAATCTGGGAATGATTTAACATGTACAGGTATGCAGAAGCAGGTGAACAAGGTACATGCAAATATTATACCATTTAATAAAAGAGACTTGAAGCTGGTTTGGATCTAGAATGTCCCCCCAAAAGCTTCATGTATTTACATGTTGTGGATTCCTGGAATGTTGTGGATTATCTATGGATTTCTGGAATGTCTCCCCAAAGCTCATGTATTTATATGTTGTGGATTATCTATGGATCTCCCATGCTGTTAGAAGGTGGGGCTGGTTGGGGCAGGCCAATTACTGAGGGTGTGCAGATGCTTGAGGAGGTGATGAGTGGAAGGATACACTTCTGCTTGGCTTCTCCCAAAGGCTTGAACCTTCCTGAGCAATGCCATGAGCAGCCGTCTTCCACCAGGCCCCACCCACCACCACCAGCCACCCATGAGTAGGCTGAGACCTCCTGAAACTGTGAGCTAAAATAAGCCTTTCCTTTCTAAAGTTCTGAATGTCGAGTACCATGTCCCAGCAATTAAAAAATAACTAAGCCACGGGACATGATACTGCAGGCATGTAATCCCAGCACTCTGGAAGGCTTAGGAAGGAGGGTCCCAAGTTCAAGCCTCACCTGGGCAACTTAGTGGCTTAGTGAGATATTTTCTCAAAATAAAGACTGGGGACTGTGATGTTACTCAGTGCCAAGGGCTTGGATTCAATCCAGAGAGCCAGAGAGATCTGAACATCTAGATTTGGGCATCTGTGAGAGGACCTGTAATCATCCCCCAAGGGTGCCAAGCAACAACTACACATGTGTCTGTTTCCTACCCTAACGTAATCAAAGGTTGTGGGAAGGTAGCAAGCACCAACATCTATAGAATTACCAGGCATTTTTTGGGTACCTACTATACGGGGAGTGTAGACTTCATTGCTCATGATCTCATGGAGGAAACTGGTGGAAAACAGAAGATTCCATGCAGCACAACATGCTCCCTGAGGCATGGCTGATGAGCCGAGGGTCACTCAGGCTGCCTAGTGAGGCTGGCTCTGCGGGACAGGTGTCTGGGAAGGTAAGTTGATTGTCACTGGCTGAACCCTTCAAATTCACTGTCCTGTGGACACAAAAGCACAGCTGCCACCTTAGAGAGAGTAAGAGTTAATTTATTCTGGGGCCAAATATGAGTGACCCTGACTGGGGAACACAGATTCAGGTCACCCCAAATACCACAGTCCAACCTGTTAGCAGTTACATGCAATATTTACATAAATCAAAGCACTTTTTAAAACCGTTGATGGAAGCAGCAGCAAGTCACCCATAAATGAGGAGACTCTGCTATAGCCTCATATGCTCTCTGATGTTATTCTTAGCTCTTGGGTTGGTGGAAATGGGGTCTGCTTTGACATTTCAAAGGGGTGACTTAGTAACCACAGCAATGATAAAAGTGGTAATCAGGCCTAAGCTAATTTAGCTGTGCCACATCCCAGCCTCTCCACTAATCCAGCCAGTCAGTTCTCCCTGCCGGGTCCTTGATGCAAGTGTGGAAGCTTCTTCTGGGATCCTTTGTTCCTACCTCCACTCTGGGAGACTGACCAGTACAGATCTCGTCTGTGAACTGACTTTTGAACCCATTTGCTTGTTGAGGCAAGGCTGGCCCGGTCCCTGCTGTAATCAAAACACAGCCCTGGCCTTTGGGGACACCATGCTAAACCAAATCAACTTGATTCTTGACACCAGGACGGCCATCTCTTGGACAAAACCAGCTTGCAAACAGAGGTGATATGGGGTTGAATATATTTGTTGTGGTCTGGGTATCTGTGTCCCCCCAAATTTAGTGTTGAAGTCTTAACTCCAAGGTATGGCGTTAGCAGGATGGACTTTGGGAGGTGATTGAGTGATTGAAAGGTAGAGCCCTCATGAATGAGTCGTCGTTGAGGACATAGCAAAAAGACTGTCATGAAAACCAGAAAGAGGACCTTCAGCAGACCCTGGTTCAGCTGCCACCTGAATCTCAGGCCTTCAGGTCCATGACTGCAATACATTCTGTTGTCTAGTAGCGGTGCAGATACAGCATCCGGGGCCCCCATACACCTGAGCCCAGAGGCCTCAGCAGGCCCGGCTCTGCACACTCCGCCCTGGGCACGGGGCACCTCCATTCTGCGGCGGAGGGTTGTTGCATTCTCTCCTTCTCTCCCTGGTGCCTGCTCTGCACTCTGACCATGAACTCCAGCAGCTCCAGCGACCATCTGCTCTGCCTCCTGCAGAGGGAAGTCCCCAGGGAAGAAGAGGTTAGGTTAGGAAGTAACTGCCTGGGAAGGTTAGGGGCCTGGTCCCCACTGGCCTGTAATCTCTCCTGGGCAAAACGCCTCAGGGTAGCCAACCAAAACCTAAGGGCTCCCTGACTCACTCTTACTTCGAAACTTTGGACAGAGAGAGAGGAGGCCACTGGGAGCCCATGTCATAAACTGATGCACTGTTCTATAAAAGATGGGTAGCAACAGAAGTTGGAAGCTGCAGGTCCCTGGAGGGTGGGAAGAGCAGGGATCACAGCCTGCAGGGAACCCAGAGCAGAGGGTGGGCCTCTGGAGAGGAGCTCAGCTTTTGGATGAGAATTTCCAAACCAGACTACCCTCAGATTCTAACAATGAGGCCACCACGGGTGACCGAGGTTCAGCACAGAGCATCCGAGCACTTGCACTGCCAGAGAATGCACATAGAAATCCATCCCAGGCTGCCAGCTCCTGCCAGCTCCTGTGAGTGAGCCCATCTCTAAGTCGATGCTCTGAGAATGACAGACTAATCCAATGGAGTTTTTCATTGTTATTATTTTTAACGTTTTTTCTTTCCTAAATGAAATCTCCCATGAACCCCAACATCAAATGATTGAAAACAAAACTGTTCTATTCAAAGCTGGAGTTTGTGCGGAGCACCCCTCAAGCCTACAAGCATCTCAGACCCTTCTGTGCCGTGAGTGTCACTGGCTAGATTAAGGCCAAGTCCCTTTCAGCTCTGAAATCACACTCCCTGGCGGGCAGCCACAGCAGGGCCCTCTGTCTCCCTGAGTCCCCTCAAACAGAAGTTGTCTGGGGAAATGCCTTCCATGGGTCCCCATGGCCGTTCATGGACTCTAGGTTTTAGATTTTGTCTGGCTAATCTCTGTTAGACTGAAAGTTCAATATAGTCACCCCAAAGCCACCTTCGCCACAGATGTCTGTGTGTGTGTGTGTGTGTGTGTGTGTGTGTGTGTGTGTGTGACTCCTCACGGCTGCCACTGGCCCACTGTAGGACCCTGGGAAGTCATGTCTAGGCGGCTCATGCTTCTCTCTGTCTCTGCCATATGGAGGGGAATCCAGAAAGTCACTAGCTCTGAGAGACCCAGGAGAGGAGTAAATGCAACCACCCAGTATTGTGGTTTGGACCTGGAATGTCCCCCAAAAGTCTCACGTATTTGAATGTTATAGATAGTCTGTGGAATCATGTGTTGTTGGGAGATTGGGGCCTGGTCTGGAGAGGTGGATTACAGGCAGGTAAACTGAATTACAGGCCTATAAACTGGATTGTAGGCATGTAGTGGGAGTTTACCACAACTTCCATGCCTGGATCCAGGAGGGGCTGATCATTGGGATGAGACCTGGAAGGATATATAAGCTGCTTCCTGCCTTCCTTGGAGGACTAGTCTCAACTTGCCTTGACTTTGCTTCCTGTTTGTGATGTCATGAGAAGCTGCCTCCGCCTCTCCCATGTACTTTCACTGTTGCCAGCTGCCCCAAATGGACTGTGACCTTCTGAAGCTGTAAGCAAAAATAAACCTTTCCTCCTTTAAATTTGTGGATGTCAGTTATTGAGTCACAGCAATGAAAAAGTAACTAAGACACCCAGGCAGAGAAAGAAGGGTGAATCTAAGTCATTTGTAAGAATATGGATGGATCTGGAGGGCTACAAGATTAAGTGAAATAAATCAGACACAGAAGATGAAACATCACATGGTTTCTCTTATGTGAGAAACACAAAATATAAATCATTTGAAGACAAAATTAAGGAGAGATGACAGGAAACAGGAAAGTAGACTCTGGAGATGGGGAAGAGGATCTGAGAATCTGGGATCGAAGAGAGGCAAAGGTAGGTGGAAAGGGCTCAGAAATTAATCACAATTCTCTCTCTCTCTCATATATATATATATATATATATATATATATATATATATATATATACACACACACACACATATGTATGCTAATTCCCCAAAATGCCAAAATGAATATAATTGTTTTGTATCACAAGCCTATTCTAATTTAAAAAATAAGTTAAAATATAGAACAAAACATTTAAAAATATGTTTCTTTTTCTTTTTTTTGAGACAGGGTCTCAGTCTATAGCTCAGGCTGGCCCTGAACTTACTGGTGTAGCCCAGGCTGGTATTGGACTCAAAACAATCTGCCCACCACAGAGGGCCCTGCTGCGGCTGCCCACCAGGGAGTGTGATTTCAGAGCTGAAAGGGACTTGGCCTTAATCTCACCCAGTGACACTCACAACACGGCTGGATCTGAGATGCATGTGCTACCACGCCCAGCCTTATGTGATACTTGGGTATAAAATTTGGGGCCTTGCACTTGCAAGGTAAGCACTTTAACCACTGTGCCATTCCTCCAACCTACATTTTAAATATTAAAATATGGAATTATATGATGATGCCGGCTCCAGACTTAGGTGTTAGTTTGAGGATAAATTTGGGTTTTGTCACTTTTCAACTGACGCTATTTACCAAAAAATAAAAAAGCAAACAAACACCAAAACTTAAAAGAAACTTGGTAAAGGCAAAACTTACACATTCCAAAAAGTAATTACCCAGGCAAGACTAACTTCTGCCTCTTTGAGCCTGGTGAAGGAGATAGCCATGACCTGGCCTAGAACCCTTCTCATTCCCCAAAATGGCAATCCCCGAAGTTGCCTCAGAGCCTGTACTCTCCTTTCTTAAATTTCCTGACTCTCAGGATGTTAGTCCATAGAGCGTGGTCAGAAGCTTGGGTCCTGACATCACACAGCCTGGGGCCACATCCTTGTTTCTCCATTCCCTGGCCTGATGACCTCGAGCAGGTCACCTCACTTTCCTCCTGCCCCAGTTCCCTTGTCTGTAAATTGGAGCAAGTACTGGCACTTACCTCACAAGATTCTTGGGGAAACAAGTGAGTTGATACACATGAAGTGCTGCTAAATTGGCTGGTACAGAGTCCCAATTTATAATTTATATTCATTGATTGACTGGGAAAGATGCCCGGCTCAGGGGGCTGAAACTCAGCCTACACCCGCTGGTGAGGTCAGTAGAATTGGGGCATGAAGCAGGCATTGCTTCACCCAGGGCCCTTTTCTTCTTCCGTCCCAGTTGTCCCTTGAGCTCACAGCAAGAACCTGATGGCCCCGGTGAATAGGCCCCTTGGCTCTCAGGCTCTGTAAGCTCCATCCTCAGGACTTGGCGTTCACTTGCACTCTGGGCCACCCTGCTCAGAATCCCTCCAATCAGAGAGCCGTTGCGGACCCACTCTGGACATCCTTTGCCAGCAAGGGAGAGATGTAGTTGAGGAGCCACCCAGCACCCATCCCCCATCACCAGAACACCCCCAGGAAGTGGTCTCTTCCTCCTGTCTCTGTAGAACTTGCCATGTGAGTTAGCTACTCAATCTTTGACTCCACCAGTAGGAAACATGCGGCTGGTGTCTCATTTTACAGGGTAGCGGAGGGCGGATCAGCGGCCCTGGGGCTCAGATGCCCTTTTGCCACCAGAGCATTGCTCTCCTGCCTCCCTTTTGGACAGCCTCCTCCAGTGAGTGACAAGAGCCCATCAGCCTCTCATTTGCATGTCAGGTCTGCTGGGTAGAAATCCCCCTCCATCCTAAAGAAATCGCTATCTTTATTTTCTCCCAAGCTCAGCTGAATTTTTTTTTTTTTTAAGTGTAATGTCAAACTCACAACTTTTCGCCACATTGCCAACACTTGTTCAGGTGAGATTCTGGGAGGGGTGAAACACACCTTCAGGCTACCTCATTCAACCATCGCTAGGATGAATGACTCTCGTACAACTTCCTGACAAGTGACCCCCCCCCATCCTCTCCCTCCCTTCCTCCATGCGTGGTGCTGGAAGACAGCACTTCTGCAGGAAGCCCAGACCCCTTCGCCACAGCTTCTCTCCATCGGTCCTACAACTTCGTCACTTCATCCCAGTGTCCACACAGAACAAGTCACTCTCCTTCCCCAATAGGGAACTGTCCCTCCTGAGCCTTCTCTGTGCCCCAGATTCCCCAACTTCCTAGCTGTCCTCCCAGGACAGTTTGAATGTTTAGCTCCCTCAGTTGCCCACTTTGCCTTGCCAATGTCTGACAAAATGTATGCCAAGAAAGAAGGCCACGGTTTGCTTTTGCCAACTCATACGTTGCTTCGGTGGCATCTGTGTTACACTGTGGACGCCCACCCAGCCAACCAGGACTAAACACCAGGTCCATGTCCTGCACATGGCTGCTGAGCCAGGTGGCTCCCTCTGCAACCATCCTGTGATTCCACAGCTTGTTTTCTGGACCCAAGCGTCCTATATTTACACATCCGAACTCCTTTTTCTCTTTATGATTACAGTCGCCAAGTGAGATTGATGTATATGTTGACTTGGCAGCCCGCGTGTTTTGCTATTATTTTCCGCATCACACAAAAACAGTTTTGTGTGTCTAGAAATTCAGAAACTTAGGTCCAGGGGCATGGATTGAGATCTTTAGAGCTCAAAGGAAACTTAGATGAGAGAGCTAAGTCCCAGGGCGACGTCTTAGCCCCTGGCTCACAGTGAGGAAAACAGTGGAGATTCTTAGCCACGCCCCCGTCATCTTCCTCTGTAAGAAATGGAATTTGAAAGGGTTTGGTATGTTTCCTCTCTGGCAGCAGCTGGTTCATGCTCTAACTATATATTTAAAACATTGTTTTCCTCGTCCTTATTCTTATTCTTTCTTAACTTAACACTTGTAGGGGGTTGAATTGTGTTCAACCAAAAGACGTGTTCAAGTCCAACCCCCATCGCCAGTAATGGAACCTTATATGGAAATACAGTCTCTGAAGATGAAGTTTGTGCTGGATTAGAGAGGACCTTGATCCAGTGACTTGTATTCTCATTTAAAAAAAAATAAAAACAGAGATCAAAAGGGAAGACTGTCAGTGACAACAGAGCAGAGGCAAACTCTGGAATGAAGCATCTATAAACCAAGGAGGCCAAGGATGGTCAATGACCACCCAAAGCTAAGGGAGAGGTCCAGAGCGTGCCCGCCCTCCCAGCCTCAAGAAGGTGCCATCCAGCCAGGGCATCTGAGGCTGGGCTTTCATCTTCCTGGGTGCTCCAACTGTAAATGATCTTGATGGCAGGGAGATGCGCACGAGCCGTGAAGCATGAGGAGGGTGGCAATAGCGCTCTGGAGTGGGGATTCCAAGAGCAGTGATTGAGAGGGCACAGGAAAGAGGGCTAGCAACCCGAAAGGTCCTTCCTGAGCTGGTTCCTCAGAGCTGACTGGTATGAAAAGGCACAGCAGGATCTTACCTTCCAGCTCCACCTGCTCACAGGCGGGTCCCCGGCTACCTTGGCGGCACTGGCACCGGCAGCTGGTGCCCTCCAAGATGGGCTCTCCGTTGTTGAAGCAAGGTCCACAGCGACAGGCATTGAATTCCATCAGATACTGATCCAGGGCCTCACGCAGGTACCCGCGCTTGGTCTTGAGAGACCCCAGGCCCGCATGCTGCAGCACCTCATAGATGGGCTGCACCTGCAGGCACAGAAGAGCATGGAACTGGACCTGCCACAGCCTCCCTGGGAGCAGGCCCTGACCCCCCACCTCATAGACAGCGAGATGGAGGTTCAGGGGGCTCAAGTGAGTGGCTTGGGGTCACACGGCTGTTCAGTGCAAGAGCCACTTTGACCTCTGAAAGCAGACCTCCCTCATCCCAGAGTGAGAAGAGTCCTTGGAAGTTACCTGTGCTAATCCACCTGCTGCCTCCAGCACTTTGAGGAAATAGGTAGAGAGTCATGCAGCTGTGTGCCTATGTGTTTAGGTGAGTTTTGCTGTATTTTCTGATTTTGCTTGCAACCCATAATTGCAAGCATTAATAAAGGTAGCTGTGCTGCTGTCACAGAGCACTCATCTAATGATCTAAGCACAAGTGCTGTGGGGGAGGGTGGGAGTCAGTCACAGCTGGGGCCGCCATCTCAGGCTGCAGCCAGGGCCTCCTGGACATTGCCACACTTCACCTGGAGACTGCCTGGGCAGGAGTGGACTGTCCTATATTTTGCAGGGTTTTAACAGGTCTCTGTCTCCTGAAATTATCAAAGGTAAAATTTCCTTGAGCTGAGAAACAGCAGGTGTAATAGGAAGAATGTTGAATCTGGAGCCAGGAAACCTGGCCTCCAAATCCGGCTCTCCTGTGTCCAGCTACGTGGCCTCTGGCCACGTCCTGCTGAGCCTCTCCCTCCTCTGTACAGACAGCACAGTCATCCCGCCGTCAAGGCTTATTGTGAGGACAAAGAGAGATGACGTATGGGAAACAGTGAACATTAAACAAGTGCTGCTCCCACCCCAGCTGTGCAGCCTGGGACTCCCCACTGACCTAGAAGCCTGACCCTCCATTGTAAAATGAAAATAATACCTACTTTCTAGAATCAAAAGAAGTAATCAGACACTGTTGTAGAGGGAAGATTAACATAAGGCACCATGTTCATTAGTAAGATGTGATGATAGTAGGAAAACAAGTCAATGTTTTTCAAATTGCATGGACCTACAGCTCTTGGTAACAAGCTTACACCATCACATATCTTAATAGAATCACGAAATGGAAGGTGTTTTCCAGATCTCCCATTTTACAGGAGAAGAGCCCAAGGCCCCTCCCTCTAAGGAGAAGTGATTGGTTGACATCTGGGATGGGGTCAGTGAAAGGATGCAGCCGCGCTGGGGTAGTCCCATGCCTCTGGAAACAAAGTTAAGAGAGGTCACTTGCAGCAGCCTTGGTGGGTTCCTGGGAACGTGGACAGAAAGCCCTGTGGCAGAGACCTTGGCCTGTGGTTACAGCAGTAGTTACCAGGCAGTTGACACCAGGGCTGACTGGGGACCAGCCAAGGGAGATGGCCACTTACTGGAAGTTCAGGGAATCTGGCCCCATTGCTAGGCTGTGGGCATAGGATGAGCTGCCTTGTGGCCCTGGCTAAAGGTTACTCTAAGTTCCAGGAAAGGATCACACTGGGCTCCATCACTCACCAGCTGTGAACGCTGGCGCCGGGTTCTCAGCCTCCACGAACCGTTTCCCTCAGCTGGTATTTACCAAATACCCCTCTCCCCCGATCTGTGTGAATAGATATTATCTCGTGCCGTGGAGTGAGACACTGGAGCTCAGGGAATGGAGTCACTTATCCAAGGTCACACATGGAAAATGTGACTGAGCCAAGACCCAAAACTATATTGTACCCCTTCCAAACACGGGGCTGTTTCCCTGAAGATACTATTTGATCTCCAAGTTACGAACCAACTGAAATTTTTCTCAAGGCAAACATCAAGTGCACCCCTTGACCATGCAAGTTTATATATTCTCCTGATATCAATGTTACAGCTTCTGCCCAAATCACTAATAGCTTGATGATAGCAATTTTCAGACCCTGTGTGAATTATAGGTGCATGAAAGCGGTCCTTTACTTATTGGAGAAGAAATGAAATCAAGGTTAATCCATCTGACCTCTTCATAGAAAACAGGGCATGGTAACAGACTTCTAGGCTTAACTGTTGGCATGTGTTTGGGGAGGAGAGGTGTTTTCACGTCTGTAGAAAAGTGGGCTAGGGTAGAGAGAAAATGGTTGAGAAAATAAGATTTTGCTCAAAAGTCTGAAATTCAACCTTTTTATTTTTACTGGACTACTCTGCATATTCAAAGTAGTTCAAAAATGTGAAAATAATCTGCCTCCTTTGCAGTTTAAACCTGGTTTTATTCCCTTTGCGAAGTTAGTAATAGAAGTCAGGTTTTCTAAACGTTGGCCCTGCAGACATTTGGGGCCAGAAGATTCTCTGAAGTGGAGGCTGTTCTGTGACTTTCTGATGGCTAGCAACATCAATGGCCTTGGCCTCTAGGTGCTAGGGCCACTTTCCTGATACACTGGCCACATTTCCTCTGAGGATAAAATCACACATCCTTCCCCCTCCCATTCGCTGTGGTTGAGAACCTCTGTTCTAAGAGTGGTGGTAGGACAGAGGGACAGGAGCCCTGCTGTAAAGTTCTCCCCATATTCCCACAAGCAGGAGCTCTGTGCCCTTAAACTATCCACCTCATGTCCCCAGCCTCAGTTCCCTAATCTTTTCAATGGGAAAGAAAATCCTATCTGTGCCACAGGGTCACTGTTCACTGGTGACGAGATACAATAACTCAGAGCAGGGACAGCAAATTACAGCCCAGGTCCAAAGTCCAACTCATAGCTTGTTTTTGTCTGGCATTTGAGCTAAAAATTTGTTCTTACCATTTTACACCTCTCCCTGCCCAGCACTGGGGATGAGACCTAGGTCTTTGGCGTTGAAAACATTATTTTTTTTTTTCAGAGAAAGGGTGTCATTAAATTGCCAAATTGCCTAGGCTGGACTCGAACTTGTAATGTTTCTGAATAAGCTTCCCCAAATGCTACGATTATAAGTGTGCACTACCATGCTTAGCATTTGTTGTGGTTAGGATCTGGAGTGTCCCCCAAAAGTCTCATGTATTTTAATGGAACCATGTGATGTGGGTGGATTGGGGTCTGGTCTGGAGGGGTGGATTACAGTTAAGTTAGGATTAACGGTGTGTAGTGGCCACATCTGGATGCAGGAGGGACTGGTTACTGGGCAGAGACCTGAAAGGATACATAAGCTGCACCTGCCTTTCTAGAGGACTGTGGGACTAGTCTCAACTAGCCTCAGTTTGTCTTCCTGTTGGTCCGGGGAAGCTGCCTCCACCTCTCTCTCTGCCATTTACTTCGATTGTTGCCAGCCACGCCTGAATGGACTGTGACCTTCGAGACTGTGAGCTAAAATAAACCTTTCCTTTCCTGAGTTTGTGGGTGTCGGGTATTGAGTCACAGCAACGAAAAAGTAACTAAGACAGCATATTTTGTTTTTTAACATTTTTTGAGAGTTTATAATTTTTAAAGAATGGAAAAGGGAAGAAGAAAAATAACAATTGCTACTGTGATTACTGCTCCAGCCTGCTTATCAGAGACTGTAGGTGCCCTACAAAGCCTAAATATTTACTCTTAGGTCCTTTAGAGACCTAATATTCTAAAAGCAGATACCGCTTTGACAGTTTTGTATGTATGAATGGCAATTGTTTAATATGGCTGAGCCCCGCACAGCTTCTGGGTCTCCCAGTGGGAGACAGTGCTTCCTGACCCCATTGTCTCGTGGCCAGGCTAGTGTCGTACTCTCCCACCAGCTGGCGCCAGGGAAGGCTACCAGTTCAGTGTGCCGTTACATTTAATCTTGTTCTCTGATGGCCTCATAAACAGAAATATGAAAGGCTCTGCTCTGTTTCACTTTCATTCCTCATGGACGCGGGGTTTCTTCAACTGCGAAAAGACTTACCTCAAAATCAATAACAACAGGATTATACTTCAATGATCTCCCCCAGGACCGGTATGTAATGGTGCTGGCGTTTTGTATCAAGCCGCCGCCCCAGCCAGAACTGCCACCTCGCACCCGAGAAATGATGTCCTCCACGGCCATGGCCTTCTTCTGTCTCTCTCCTACCAGCAAGATGAACATGTGAGTCTGCTCTCCGCAAGACTGTCCCCAAGACTGGCCAGCCCACTCCACTGGTGAATGTAGAGGGGTGCTCCTGTCTTCTCCTCGGACCTGAGCCCCACCCTCCCACCCTGCTTGGTTAAGCAGGACAGGGTTGAAGGAAGGATGAAGACCCACAAAAAGACCTAGCCACTGGAGCAGCGCCGACACTGAGAGGACAGCCCGCCCTAGGGGATGAGATACAAGCTGGCCAGGTATCCGCTCACTCATCCCAGGTCAAATGTACACTCAGTGCCTGCTGCCAGATGCTTAGGTGCAACCAAAGATGGGCTGGGTGGACACAGGAGGAAGTGGTCTGATATTCTCTACGAGTGAATGGAGTCAGGAAGAAAGGGTATCGGCCTCACGAGTGCGGGACAGATGGGAGGACACAGAACGTGAAGCCAGTGTGGCTGATGGCTTTGAGGGCTGAGTACCCTAGCGCAAGGCATGTACTGTGAAGCTCTTTCCTATGCATGCCTCCCACTGCACTAGAAACTCCCTTAGGCTTCCCGAGATTGTTTCTCACCTGAAAAAAACCAACCGTATACACGTTTGGTGAAAGAATGAATGAGTAAATGAATGGATGGATGAGTGAATGACTACAGGAATATACATATTGACTTGCTCAGGAAATGCCACCAAATATTCTTCTATAATTTCTATAATCCCCTCTCTTACCACTGTTCTTTGAGCTTGGACTTAGTGATCCTTGCCTAGAGGATTTGTCTCTTCACTCATTTACTAGACGAGCTTTCATCCCACCAGACCAGGATCCAGGCACATTTGTTCCATTCCAGGTCTTGCTGGGACCTCTGCCTACTACTTAAAGTCTAGGAGAGTGCCCCAGACAGACTCAAATATTTCTATGGTGATTTCAGTGTGTGGTGGATTCAAAAAATAGAACCACTATATATAAGTCCTGGTTTGGGGAATTAGCACCTGCTGGGTGACCCCCCCCCCCCATTGGAGTGACATCCCCGGGTGGGGTGGGAATTGTTTTCATGCCTTGGTTGGGTGTCAAAGGGAGATCTGACTCCTCCTCTGGGGAGAACCAACAGTAAACACTTGCCGATTTCACCACTTCCGGATCTCGTACAGTGTTGTCCCGATAGACGTCCCTCAATTTTTATGACTTTATCAAACTGAAGGCCCAGAGCACCTCCCAGGCAGTTCTTGACCCCTTCACTGGTCAAACCTGTAGAAGGGAGACAGAGAAACATAGACTGCTGAGATGCTCAGACAGTCATGATGCAACCGGCTCACCACTATAAAGCTAACTTTGACTTCAGAAGCTGGGAGCTCTGTGATGAAGTTCCAGTTCTTCTCCAGGTTAATTGTATTTCCTGTGTGATCCTACTCTGCATGCTTCTTGAGGTGAGAAGCACTCAGTAGTTGTTGAAATATGCTAAGTTTTTTCTCTCTATTCTCTTCTAAGTCTCCGTGAGGCAATTATTCTAATGCAGCCATCCTCACGTGGCCCACAGAGAATACCCCTTTGCACAGGCTGCCCTCCCTATAAATGTCTTCCTCTCTTTTTTCGTCATCTCTCCAAAGTGCACTCAAGTTCCCAGGCAATACTATTTACTCTGTGGAGCATTTTGGAATCAGAATAATTTCTTAGAGTTACTAATTTTCTTTGTGCATGAATGATCGTATCCACCACAGTTCTTTTTGTTAGCTCCTCTTTGCATCCTGAAGGGCCAGTCCTGTTTGAAGATGGCTAGATCGCTGCAGGAAATCTGGGTGCCCTTTGGACCTCAGGAGCCTGGTTAGTCCCACATTAGCTATCTCTGGGTTTGTCCTTATCAAAGAACTCACCAAGAAACCTGAATTTTGCAAAGAAGAAAAATAATTCTTAAAGCAAGAAAGCCTTTCCCCCCTGATCCACAGCTTGTTCACGTGCACAGCAGGCTTCCAAGCCTAGGTCTGCCTGAGAAGATAGGCCTGCATAAGCGGACTGGAGCAAGATACTGGACCACGCTACAGAGACCAAAGTTATCTGGAATTAGAGAGCGTGTTCTGAAAATTATGAAGTACATTTTGCATTTTTAAAACATCATTCCTTTTAGCTTGGTCATTACAAGACACTTACCAGAATTATTCTGGCAAGCACAAAGGAAAACATAGTTGAGGGCTGTCACTCAGTTGTTCTGAGGATTGGACTATTTTTTAAAGGGGTCTTGAGACTCAAACCTTACTCACCTGTATTTCCATTGAATTGCAAATTTCATAAGATCAAGGGCAGGACGTGACTCTTAACATTGTCTCTCATCTGCACAGCAGCACAGTGTCTGATATGGTGTAGGATTTCAGAAAGTATTCAAAATAAATTGTTGATAAATGCAGGAAAAAAGCCAAGCAAATCCGTGAATGCCGTGAGCCCTTCGATAAGGGTTCAGAGCGAAGAAATCTTAGAACTTCAGATTTAGTGAGTAATGCTCTGTATGAGCTTGGAAAAGGGCCATGATCCCACTAAGGCTCAGCTTTCCACTAGTGAAGAGCAAAGGTCACTTCTCCTTGGCCCATTTCAGCTGCATCCTCTGTGACTCTGTGTGGGTCTGTTTTGGAACAGCTCCCGAGCTAGAAGTGCCTGGGGAAGTGATGCTCTGAGCATCAGCACTCAGCGTCAGGCAAAGGGCTTCTTCTGCCATTTCCACTCAAGCACTTTTAATTTCTAATACATAACTAATTGAGGAAGATTTAGCATATTTAATTGTTTTGATTAAAAATGCTTCAACAGCGATAAACAAAAGTGGATGAAAAGAACTCACAGGCGGGAGCAAGAGTGATTACTTAGGTGAGTGGTAGAGTGCCACCAAAGTAAAGTGACAGGACTGGATGATTAACGGGGGCTGGAGGATGCCTGTGGAGTGATTACGCTCACGAAGGATCTGCTGACAGCCTGCCACGAGCTGCCAGGGTAGAGAATTCCAGCCTGATTTCAGCCCAGAGACTTGACTGCAAAGAATTGCCTTCTGAGGACCCCACGGTAGGTACCAGCCCGCAAGGGGCCGTCTTTGTGACTTACAAAGAGTCGCAGAACCTGTGCACTGAAGTGCCCTCAGACTCAGGGCCCACACTACTCATTTATAGTCAAGACACCTGAGGTTCATGAAGGTTAATTATCTTGCTTAAAGCCATACAGCTGAGACATGTTCTCGTCTGTCTCACTCAGAAGCCGGCAGAATCTTCACTAATCCCAGTGATTACATCAGACTAAAGAATTCTGCTGTTGGACAGAAAAAATTGAGTAAGCACCTACAAGTGTACCAACCCCAGCAGGTTGAGTGTCAGGCAATGCCGACATCTTGGAAACAAGTTAATGCTCATAGGATGTGGATCTGAATAAGCTAGTAGATTTGGAGCCATGGACCAGCTGAAGATCAGGACGTTTCCTGAGGGTTGCTTCTTTCAATAACCCAGGGCCACAAGAGGAGTCTCTCCCCATAGACATGGAAGAAGTCAAAATCAGAGCTGTCCACAGGGAGCCTGCCAAAGGGAAGCCAAGGACAGCTGGCAGGACAGAGGAGGCTAAACCTGAACCAAGGTCCAGGAGATCCAACAAGCATCGGAGGCAGGACACAGAACCGGAAATGAAAGCAGAGCTAAGGGGACCTGGTGGGTGGAGCAGAGGAAATCTAGAGCCTTGGCAAAGAACTGGGTACAAACCAGCTACAGACCGGCTGTACTCTGCCAGCGTTGCACCCCCATCCCACCAAACCTGACTCCACAGATGTTTTCTCTGCACTGGATTCAATGGGGTGTGTTCTGGGCTCTTGAACTCAGGCAACTCTGGTGTTGACCCTTCTCAAACCTAGCTATGTGCTGCAATCTGCTGGAATGATTAGAACATTGCTGGGCCCCATGTCCTTCAAGTCTAATACCATATTTCTGAGGGAAAAAAAAAACAGAAATCTGTGTTTTAAACACATATCTGCGGTGACTGTCATGTAGAGTCTGGGGGCAGATGATGAGAGCCGTGATCCCAAGGAAAACCTCTGGGTGCTTGTCCTGGGCCGCTGGCATCCTCCCGGCCTCAGTCAGTGCCTTGGTCAGTACCTTGGACAAGGACACAGCCTCCGGACTCATCATGCCCACTCAATCAGGACTAGGAAAGGACAGGAGTAATTCAGATAAGCAATGAGTACCCAAAAGCCCTTGGGAGACATGGGAAAGCTGTGATATCCTACCCAGGGGACCAAACCAAAGCAACAGCAGCAACAACACACGAAGCAGGAGCAAAGAAAGGAACACTCAGTGCTCAGCAGAAGGACAAGACGAAGGCCTTGGAAATGTAGGTGACACCAGTGCAGGAGGGCAAGGAAGCCAGGTGAAGGTGAAATCAATAAAATAAAGGAAGGTGGTCTCATGCTCCTCTCCCCATCTAGAAGAACCCTGAGCCCAGTGTAAAGTTCTAGGAGCTATACTTTTGATGACTGTTAAAAAAAAAAAAAAGCTTTCAATGAGCATCATTGAGTCTTTACGAAGAAGGAAATCCTGCAACACACAACAGTGTGGACCAACATTAGGCATGCTGCTCCGTGAAGCAAGCCACACACAGGAGGACAAAGCCTGCGTGGTTCCGCTTAGAAGGAATCTAACACAGTCAAAGTCATAGAATTACACGGGACATAATGGTTGCCGGGGCTGGGGGATGGGAAAAGGGAGGTTGCTAATCGACACGCATAAAATCTCAATTACATAAGATAGGTGACTTCTACAGATCCCTACAACATTGTCCCTCTCGTTAGAGAAAACAGATTGTGTGCTTAAAATTTTGTTAAAGGGTAGATGGTTTGCTAAGTGTTCCCACAAACAAAAACTCTGTAAACAAATAGAAAATTGTCGAAGTAAATAAATATGAAGGTGAAGAAATCCAACAGCACTTCTTTTCAGGACTGTTTGGAGGGACTGGGAATGTTTATCGGTCAGAAGGAAGGAAGAAAGATCATTCTTCAAGAAGCCAATAGTACTGGCGGATCCCCACCCCCAACCCCAGGGCTGTCCTGAGGGAGGGGAGCTGCAAAGCCTTGTTTGCCAGGCTGTGAGGGCAAGAACTTGCTCCAGGACTCAGAAACCACAAGAGAGCAGAGTCAGACTCGCCCCCAATGAGGTCATTATGATGGTCAGAGGCCAAGCATAGCAAGTTGTCTCCGAGGGCAGCCTCAGTCACATTCTTTGCCACTGGGACAAAATGCCCAACACCCGCAATTTATTTTAGCTCACAGTCTGAGATCTCAGTCCACGCATGCTCAGGATCTGCAAAGCAGAAATGCTAAAGGCAGAAGAACCTGGATGGAGGAAAGCTGCTCAATGCGGGGCAGCCAGGAAGCAGGGAGGGAGGGGAGGAGGAGCTTGGGTTGAGAACATACCCTTCCAGGTCACGTTTCTAGTGACCCACCTCCAACCAGGCCTCACATCCTAACCCGATAGATCCAATCACCCTCTGAACACAGGAGACCTTGGGGGTCATTTTAGATTTAACCACCAACACCACCACTGGAGGGGACTAAACAAAGGCTGGCTACCTCTCTCTCAGGGTACAGCAGAAAGTCTGAAAGGTAGAAAAGAACAGTGATCTTTTAGTGTTCTGTAATGCTGAGGTTCTGAAAGTTGAAGATCACACCTGACCCCTTTAGGCACATTTGCAGCAACTGTGATGAGTACCTAATGGGTGTTTTGTGGTACACAGGGCATCCTGGAAATTGGGGAATGAAGAAAGGCAACAAGCTCAGTCAAGTATATGGAAGGGACATATAAATAGGCAATTGGACCGCAAGGAGGACTCAGTCAAGGGCCGTAGGCCAGGGGAGGCTTCCCTAGGGACCAGACTGTGCTCTGAAAGGCCAGCAGACTTTCTCTCCAGCAAGAAAGAGGCAGATTAACTAGTCACGTCTTCCCAAGGAAGGGTTGGAGGGACAGGTGCGGGGGTGCTGGGCTCCCTCTAACTCTAGCCCAGTCCCAAGTACTGCTGTTTCTGTGCCTGTTTGGCAGACTAGCACACCAAAGGACAAGTCTCTGGTCAGTTCACCCACTATTTGTCTCCCCCTTGGCATTGTGGCCTTGTGGTAGTACAGAGGGAAAGCTGTTCTCCGCCTCCATGAAGCTGTGGTATTCTTGTGGCTCTGAGGCAGAACCAGGCACCTTGGCTTCTGAGGTAACAAAACACAAATGCCTCTGTCGTTCCTCAGATTAAAAGCATCAAGTGGAAAACAGCAGATGTAATGCATTATTTGTCTCCTTGCAACCAACAGATAGTACTCAGGCTGCTGTGATCTACCTGGTCTGTTGCTTTCCTACATTGGCTGCCCCTGAAGACAGTCCAATGGGGAAGAGAATCATGGAGTCTGTTTCCTTCTATCGTATCAGGAAAGATGGCGGTTCAGCCTGTGGCTGAGCCAGCAGGGTGGTGGTGGCTAGCGCCACCACTAGTCCTTCTGTGCTTCCGCTTAGCCATTAAAACTCATGCTTCTTCTCAAGAACCTGAGGACAAGGGGAGCACCTCAGTGCCTTTGCAAGTGCTTTTCCTCCTGGTTAGGAAGTCCCTTAGTTCTTTCTCTGAGTTTCCCTATGGAGCACCAGGCAGCCTTTCCTTGTTCTCTAAGAGTGTTTGCAATGACCCAGTAGCTCCACCCACCACTGTGTTTAACACATCCTAGAACTTGCAGGGTCTTGGCCTGTTCTCCTTATTAAACTGAGAGCTCCTAAGTCACCTCTTGGACTATGAAGCTCAGCCCCAAGCTCGGCATGTGCCCAGCCCCCAGGTGGCTCAGGAGTTGGCTGGCTCCAACCTATCTAAATAATACCTCTAAGATGGGAGTGGGAGACGTCTGCCACGAATGGCCCACAAAATCACCTGGCCTGGCCCAGCCATGGCAATCATCACATTAGGGGAGAGTTCATTATATAATAATGAAATATTCAGCAACTACAGCAGGCTAATTTTTAAGTTGATAATTATGCATGGCTTGAAAATCATAAATATCCAGATTTCCCTTGGCAGAAAAGGGTTCCCCATCCCTGCCCTAAAGTGCTGTGGGAATCACAGCTCTTCCTTCCACGGAAGACACAAATCACAGCTTTGTGATAGCTTATGCTCCAGTAAGAGCTGATATTTTATAAAGCACTTTTATCTACTTCACCCCATTATCCCGTTCCAACCATCATCTAGGGAGGGAGGATTTGTTCATATGATCGGCTCCCTGGGAAAGGTAATAATCATGGTGGTTCCTGACGAGCTCTAGAGGCACGGCTCCACCACTCACTGGCATGAAGGACTGCTGCCCTCAGATGCTCTCGCTCTTTTAGATGGTTTGGCCATGGCAAGAGGCAGCACCCTGAAGGCATAGTTCGGAAATGGAGACTGAGTCAGCCCTGCCCAGCTGCTATCTGGGCAATTGTTTGACCTCCATGTGCAGCAGCTTCCCACACGTGAGGTGGGGATCTTAATGAGGTCATAGGGCTGTTGCTGGCAGTGTGGAGTCCAGTGAGTTCAAGGACGATGCCATGATAAGGCTCAAGGTGGACCTAGCAGTGGTGACAAGATGCTGCTGTTATCACTGCTGCTGGAGACGCTGTAGGCTGCTCTGAGGCTCTGGGCTGCTGACTCTGAACTTGGAAGATTAGAGAATGAGGAAGCTAGTCAATAGTTCTGCCCTGTGGTGCGTGAGGCCACACAGAGAGAGGAGGGTGGAGGAACACTCAGAAGCAGAAGTATGTGCCTATGCCAGACGGGAATTGTCCCGGTGTTGTTCACTATGCACGCATCACTCTACAACAAGTATAATTCGTGTTATTATTTTAGAGAGGAATTCAATGGGATAGTTAATCTTAACTTAGATAATTTAAAACATTTGCTCAAATTATACAATAAGCAAATAACCAAGCAGGGTGAGAGCAAGGACCATGTCCAAAGCCCTGGTTCTGTCTACTACATCACCTTGCCTGTGAGGCACAGAGCTGAGGACAACTCTGGGGACTATTTTAACACTGCCTCAGCCTTTCTCCTTTATTAAGGCAGAAGCTATCGTCAATGCTATTAGAGGTGGAAATTCAAAATCAGAAGCATGGCACCAAGTGTCTCTCAGTTCCATGTGTATGCAGATGACTTAAGGGGAATGGGGATGGAGCCAAGACACCAGGAGTCTGTCAGTCAATCAATACCATCCATCACCGTGAAGGCTGGTTGTCATGGTAACTGGGGATAAAGCCTGGAGCTTGTTAAAATCCAGAGACTGTCTGTTCAGGGTGACTGGTTGTTTTGCGGGTGGGCACAGCAAATGACCTGCTGGCTTAGCCATGAGTATAGGACCCTTCGCAACCAGGTGCTGTTTACCTCATCCCTCCCCTTTGTCCACTCAGCCCAGTCCTTTTAAGAGACCATCCCTGGTGCTGTAGAGTATAAGGCCAGTGCCAGAGAAAGTACAGCACATGTAGGCATTGCGTTCTGACCTGCCCCAGCTGGAAAACAGCTGCGTCCTGGCTGCAGGTCAGCCTCCACCCTGGGCGAGGCCTTGTGGGTGTGCCATTAACAGATTAATGACACGCACCCTGAAAACAGGCGGCTGCAAGTGTAACACAGAGAGATTCCGTAATCATGGTGGCCAATTCCTAATAACTAAATTATATGTTTATATATATGTATAAAATCATATAAAGATAGGTAGTTGGATAGTGGTACATACATATCATTGATTCTTTTCTGTGGAGGACCTAGACTCACTGGCCAATGCCTCTCTAATAGCTATTGGTGTTTTTCCTTTATTTCAAGTGATTGAATTCATGCCTGTAGCCAGCAGAGCACACCGGGTTAAGATAGTGTGTTTAAGCACCCCTTGACTACTCATAACAATAAGAAATACATTTTATGTTCTGATCCAGCCCACACTTATTTAATTGAAGGATATTTCAGTATTTAACTGTGCTTTTATGGATGCTTTCTGATATATTCCATTCTAATATATTATGTTTCATTAAATACTATTAAATGCTCATCAGTGCCTATAAATTTCTTTGATCATCTACTAATCATCTATGATTAGCCATCTAAACATCCTTAGTTGAAAAGAACCCCAGGGCAGGACATCTTTGAGACGCTGTGGCACATTGGTTCCAACCTTGAGACACTCCACCACGTGGGAGGAGATGAAAGAGTTCTGAGATTGACCCTTGATTCCATCTGGAACCTTGGGAAGGTGTTCAACTTTGCTGAATCTTAGTTCTTTGCTTACATATCGGAGATTACAGCATCCTTGTCACAGATCTCTCCCAGTTAAGATGGTGCTTTTATGGTGTTTAGCCCATTGTTCATGCCCAGCAAATACTCCTGGACTGTTGTCTGTCTTACCACCCCTGCTGGAGTCTAAGCCTCCAGTGTTTGGCATCAGGATGAATGACAGATGTATAAGGAAAGGGACAGATACCAGGAAGATACATAAAGCTGAGAACAGAAGGCCGCAGTTCAATACTAATGGAGTCATTGAGCTATTTGCTTAAGTTCTATGGACCTCAGCTTTCTCTCTATAAAACTGAGGAAAATAATAATTTAATTCCTCCTGAAGCTACTATTAAGATCAGTTTGAATACTTATGTGAATAGATATTTGCTTAACAAATATTAGGAGCTATTGTGTGTAAATATATTTTATTAAAACCAAATATTATGGTTGATTCTAAGTATAGCAAATTTAAAAATAATTGTTAGTTCTTTTTGGGTGGTAACCAGTGGGGCTGTCCACAGAGTAAACCTTCCCAACTCTAATCAGGTGAACTAACAAAGAGAGACTCCGCTGTCTTGTATGGACCCCTGGTGAAGCGACTTGTTCGGGTCCTCTTGTTACCTAGACCGGGCTTGCCTTTGTAATGTGCTTAATAACTATGTGCTCCATGACAGGCTATAGGCGTGAGTGAGTACCGGAAGGTAGAGAGGAAGAGGAGGTGGAGCTGTAACTGACGCGCACTTTAGGGAGGTGTTTAATTCTGTCCCTGTGGCGTTTTCCATAGCAAGTGTTAGTGGTGACCAGCTGGGAAAGGCCTCTACCTGGAAGGAGGGGCTGGCTGATGATGGGTGGGTGTTGGACACTCTTGCTGAAAGGGTCTTCCCAGGGTCATTGTTATCTGGCATCTGCCGGGGCAGGGATGATGGAAGAGCAGGCCCTGATTTGGGCAGAGTTGTTAGCACTTTGAAGGATAGTGATGAGAATTTGAAGTGACCTTGATGAATGGGAAGCGTGGTCCCCCAAAAACCTGGTGAAGCTCTAGAGACAGAAATGAATGACCTTGATCAGGAGAACAGGCAGGTGATGAAGGAGGTGGTGTGATGGCTGAAGGTCCAAGCCCACAGCAGAAACATCCACCACCGTCCGCAGGGTATCCTGATTCCCCTGCCACCTCAATGACGCTTCTGGGCTAACCAGTTCTGGAACCCCGTGAGAGAGGTGTGCAAAGTCCCTCCACTTAAGAGCACACTTAAGACCGCAGAGTTAATTACTGTACCGTTAGAGAAAAGAAACATGCAGCAATACTGACACTGTTATGCTTTGACTGTGGTTCATCCTCTCCGTAACTCGTGTCAAAACGTCATTATCAATATAACAGAGTTGAAAGAAGTGATTAGGTCATTAAGAGGAATTAATTAATGAGTTTCTCCTGGGAGCAGATTGATTCTCACTAGAAGCAGCGGGTCAGCAGCACTTTTCATCTTCCACGTGACCGCCTTGGCTTTCTGCCTGTCTGCCAAGGTGTCGGGGCAACACGAGCCCTCACAGGAGCTGGGAATAAACCAGTGCCATGTTCCTGGAATTCCCGACCTTCCGAATCATGAGCTGAAATAGGTCTCCGTTCTATACGAAGTGCCTTGTCTGAGATAGTCTCAGGTAATAGCAACAGAAAAGGTACTAAAACAAACACTAAACATAGCACAGCCACGAGAGGTCAGATTTGCGAGCTTTTGCAGGCGTCAGCCCCTGCTCACACAGATTGTCGCGTGGTTAGCACTGTCATGGTCTCTTTCGGAAGAAGAGGATAAGTGGGTAGGTCCACTTATTTCTCAGAACCACTGTAAGATATAGATGGTAGTATGTCCAGGGTACAGATGAGAAATTAAGATGGAAAATTATTAAATAATGGACTCATGGTTGCACACTACACAACACAGCCCATGTTTTTCAGCTGCTGTGCTAACTAGTATCCTGTATTAAAGGGAAGACATCTATTACAATTTTTTTCATAGAACCTGTGCTTGGAATTGCTTTACCAAACCCTTGCCAGGATTTCTACTTCAGTCTCGAACAAGCTGAGATGCAGAGACCTTAAGTACCTTGACCAGATATGTGCAGCTGCTGAATGGGGCCCACAGATATTCTTCATGCAGCTCTGTCTGGCTGTAAGGCCAGACTCCCTGCCACTACATCACCTGTGGAGATCTTAATTCCACAGACCTTCGTCAGATGCCTTGAATGCCTAGTGAGACACCTGACACTGTGAGGTATTGTGGTGACCACTTGGACAATGCCTTATTTATCACAGTGCTTTTCAAAATATTCTTTTGGTTAATCCAAATAATATTTAAATATTATTTTGGTTATTTTGGTAGCCTTTTAAAGTAGTTGTCCCCATCCTTATCTTGGGGAAACTGAGGCTCATAAATGTGACATACTGAAGCCTGGAAGAGCGTGGTTGAAAAGCAAAGGTACTCAAGAGAAAAGAACCCCTTCCACTCCCACACTGACCACCCCTTATGGAAGGCTACTGGTTTCCTTCACAATAAAGCATCAATAGAAGTCATTTCCTGAAAGGTCTTTGCAAAGCCCTTCAGTGAGGCCCGAACTCAGCACTGTGAACACTGAGAGCCTCGAGGTCTGTTCATCCCAAGCAAGGTCTGCATTGCTGCATTCCTGTCAGAAGTGTCGGAGATTCTGTAACTGACTGGAAGCGTTCTGTCTACTCCATTCCTCATTTTGAGGGACCAAGAACACCAATGCAGAAGCAAATGTGTCAAGGCCCATCGGCCGGAACCAACAGAAGGGATCTGGAGCCAGCCGTACCTGCCAACTTAGTTCCAAAAACTTTCGTGAAATATCCACCTGAGCTCAGGCACATTGCTCATTTTACACATCTGTTTGGCTGGAGAGAAGCTTCAGAGAAAACAGGCCCCCTCCAGGGCCAGTGGCGGGAGGGTGGGAGGGGAGAGAGTGCTGGTGGACTGACGTGTGCAGGGGGAGGGGAAGAGTGCAGGGCCAAATATAGTCTCCAGGTTGCAAGTCCTAAAAATGGCAACTGGGAGAAGGCACAAATGGGCTCTCTTGAGTGCTTCCACGAAACTGGATGTGGAGAGACTTCGTGCAGAGCTTGGGCATAGTACACAGCTGGTGATTCCCACCTCTCTGTGCGTGTCTGCCAGCCAGGAAGGTGGTGGTGTCACTGATGAAGAATTCAGAAGGAGGACTGAAGGTTTGGGATGAGAAGGACATGCTGTGCCACCTGCGGGTGCCAGAGTCCTCTCTCAGCTCCAGAGCCTTCCCCTGTTTCACACCCCTGCAGTGCAGGTAGGTCCACCAGAAAACTGCCATCCCAGGCACAGTGGTGTGTGTGTGTGTGTGTGTGTGTGTGTGTGTGTGTGTGTGTGTGTGTGTACAAAAGCATTATGTCAAAAAAGTAGTTTATCACAGCCCTTATCCTGTTCGTTCATCTGTAAATTCTCTAACTTCTACTTTCAAAATGTCCCTCATGCGTCCCTGGCCATTCTTTACCCCCTACCTGGACATCAGCAATCACCTTCTAACCCGAGTCCTGGAGTCCTCTCTCACCCTGAGTGCACTCTCGGCCCCTTTAGTCTGTGTAGGTAGATGTAGCAGTGGAGTGATCTGCAGACACGTGGGTTAGACTGGGGATCCCCAGCATCAGGGCCATGGACCGGTACAGTCCATGGCCTATCAGAGACTTGGGCCCCTCAGCAGGAGATGAACCTCTAGCCAGCCTGGGAAGCCATCTGTGTTCATAGGTGCTTCCCATCATTCACTGTGGCCGTTGGAGACATTGTGTCAACTTGTTGCAACTGAGGACTGTCCAGGGAGTGGCTCTCAGGTGTGTGTTGTGGACCTGAGAACCAGGAAGTAGGGGAGGGGCTTCCAACTGGCAGCTTAAACTGAGTATAGGAGGGAAGAAGAAACCTTATTGTAGCCTGTTCCTAAAAATGCTCTAGCCTCCCCTTGAGCTGGAGTGACTTTGACTTGTGGCTTTTTGGGGTCCTCATTCCATAGCAGATTTGCGTCAGTCTCCAGTCTTTGCTTTTTTTTTTTTTCCTTGAGACAGAGTCTTGCTCTGTAGCCCAGGCTGGTCCTGAACTCACCGTGTAGCCCAGCCTGGCCTTGGACTCAGGACAATCCGCCTGCCTCAGCCTCCTGAGTGCTGGGATTACAGGCTTGCACCACCATGCTCAGCTTTGTGTGGTGCTGGGGAATCAAACTCAGAGCCTTGCAAGGGCTGCTGTGCCATTCCTCCAGCCCTTGCCGTGTGTTTTGGACAACCGCCCATGGACAGCAGGCTCACCTGGGCTGTCCTGCACTCCCAGACTGGAGTCTTTCTGGCAGAAGCCTGAGCGGCTACTAGACCCTCCAGCTCTCCCATGTGTGTGTGGCTGATTTGGACTATCTCTTCAAACTTGTAAGCCCTCCAAATATAGTCTCTTTATCTCTATAAATTTGACCAACTTTGCCTCTCTTAGAACCCTCACCAGTATCCTCGCTTTACCACCCGAGTTCTGCCTCTTGTCACATGGAAGGCAGCACCAGATCCTCCCAGGAGCGTGACCCCTACATGAGCTGCGCAGGTCTGAAGATCTGGGGGACACGGGAGCTGTGATGCTAGTGCCAGGCCTCTCCCTCCACACCACCCCCATTCATGGAGAAATGGTCCTCCAAGCTGGTCTGTGATAGCGAAAAGGTCGGGGAGCCAGGGCTAGGCTATAGTGCTGTCCTGTTCGTGGCGCCCATCGCCGCAGGTATACCGCATTCTCCTTTCTGTGGCCAGCAAAACACTTTGAAGCTTTTCTAGATTTTTCCAACTTTCCTTTCTGTTCTTTACCGAGCCAAAAGGTTTCAGTCACATGAGCTTCTTTTGTTCTCTAACATTCCATGCTTCTTCCTCTGGTGGGCGTGGGCGGTGTCCGAGCTGTCCACGCTGCCCGGAACCCCTGCCGTCTTGTCTCTGATTCCCCTCTTCATCCTGCAGCTCTCTGCACGGATTTTGCCCTCCCAGACTTTCCTCCTTCCACACACTTCAGTTAGTCCTGCAAGTTTCTCACTCCCCGTGCAGTTCTTAGCAGTTTCCAACGATACACGAACGGTTTTATTCACTCACTCAGCACAGTCATGCAGGCCCCGGTGCCACGCACCGTGCCAGGAACTGAGCCTCAAGTCCCGCTGCACGGGACAGGCATTCAGAAATGGGAGATTGTCAATGAGCAGGCGAGTGCGTGGGCAATGGAGGGACCCCCTACGCAAGGTTTCGCTGAGAGTTAAGACAGGGCCGCATAGCAAAGAAGGACCCGGCTCCGTGATCAGAGTGGGCCTTTCTGAAAACGCGATGCTTACGCAGAGATCTGAGAGGTCAGGGTACTTGTATGGACACCTCCAAGGGCAGGGCAGCCCGCAGGAGGGTTGAGTGCGGCTCCAGCAGGGGTGGTGACCACAACGAAGGGAAATGGACAAAGAGGAAAGAGAAAGCCACCCTCTCCTGTAGCACCCAGACAAGACATGCTGCTTGTTTGGCTCATGTAATGGCCCTAGTGAGGGAAAGGACAGATGGCTGTGTGTAGTGCAGAGTAAAATGAAAAGATCTCACTGATGGAAAGGAAGAAAGAGCAGAATTTGGGGCTTTTGTTTAGTTTCTTCCACAGGATTGTGACCTTCACGAAAACAGGGGCCATACTGGTTTCATCCATCTATAGCATGATAGAAAATCAGTGGACGTAGTTAAGTGAATGAAGATGTGAACAGATTACGCGGCTAGCATTAGATCCAAAGGACACATTAGAAGAAAACAGCCTGGGTCACCTCCTGACACAAAACCAGAGAGGATCTGAGGTGAACCCAAGGACAGAAGATTCCCCCACGCAGCCCAGAACAGGCATGGAGTCGGTCCACACCTGCTCGGCCATTTGGTGGCTTGAATGTGCACCCCGTAGCCTGTGTCCTGGAAACAGCACTTAATAGAACATAAATTAAAGTCTTATAGATCAAATGCATGGAAAGAGAAAAAAAAGTGAAAAGAGAGGAGACAGAGAAAAAAAGGAGAGAAGAGAGACAGATACCAAGAAAGAAAAGGAACGAGAGAAAAGGGACCCTCGCCACACGTCTCCTGTGTGAAGCTACCCGTCAAAGGGAAAGAGGTAGGTGTTTTAGTTCTTTTTTAGGTTAATATGTAAATGGCATACTGATTTATTGTCAGGCTTCAGCAGATGAGGTGATGATTCGCACATTTCCATATTTATGGGAGAGCAACACTAACTTTCTGGATTTATAGAAAATCAGCTCTTCACAAATAGCAAATTGTGCCGTTACCGACATATGGTTTTCTATAAACAGAGCTGAGGTAATTATCCCTGGGACAATTTGTCGGTGGGCTCCTTTGGAATATTAACCACTTTGGAAGCCCATTTTGCTCACAGATTTTAAAGAGGAAGGATCACCGCAGACCCCAGGCAATTAATTAGTAACTCAACACTGCAGCCCAGATGAAAGGCTTAACCAAAGCCACCAGGGGAAGAACTGCAGGGCCGGGATTCTAGCGCCAGATTCCCGCAGCTCTGGGAGAAGTAATTCACCTTTCTGATGCATCCCAGCATTTGTGTGGCTAAAAATGGCTCTGAGTGTTGCCAAGAAAATTAAATGAGAGTATTTGTAATTACATCTGGAATCTAGTAAGTGCTCAACAAACTTTAATTCTTCCTTCCTTCCATGTCTAATGATTCTAGAAAAAAAAAGACCCACTTGAAGAATTTTCCAGCTCTGTTTTTAAACAATGATCCACAGGAAGCTACTTATTTTGCATTATGAAAAACTACACATATACATGTTTTCTTTAAATAAATTTTTTTCTGAACCAGTAATTTACCTTCAGTGCCAGTAATCCACAGCTATTTTTCTATTTATCTTTTGTTGTTGCTGTACCCAACACTTCGCTCATAGTGCATACATTGATTTTGAGATTTGCCATTGAATTGCAACCTGCGGTTCAGAAGACACTGCACCCCAAGTGTGTGTGTGTGTGGGGGGGGATCACATCCCAACACAAACATCCCAGAGGCTGCGTATGGCAGCTTGAGTTGTTTTAAAACAAAGAATAGATATATAGGTGGGTGAAGTAATGAAGAGCCCAGCCTGGAGTGTAAGTTGCTGATCTCCGGGGCTTTTGCACACTCACTGTGGATTAAGCCCTGTGTTGAGACCTAAAGAATATAGAAAAGGGTCAGACATATTTTCTTTCACAGAGATGAGGAGAAATATGAGCATATGGAAATTTGTGTTTTAAACTAGGAACAGCATTGAGTTTACATGAATGCATTGAGAAAAAGAAGGGCCAAGCCTAAGCTGGTGCAGTCATGGAAGAGTCTGAAAATCGGGAACTTGGCTCTGCAGGCTGGATAGACCTCTCAACTCCCACTCACTCACCGGCTAGATCAGCAGTTCTAAAACTCTAGCAAGCATCAGAAGGACCCAGAGGACCTGAGAGAAATCAGGATTGTGAGTTCATACCAAGAAACGTTTATTCAATTAGGATTGGTGTGGGGCCTGAAAATTGACCTTTCTAACTAATGCCCAGGTGGGGACCCCCACTTTGGGGATCATGAAAGTTGTTGATGTCATGCTAAGGTGCTTAGATGTTCTCCCTGGTCACTCGGGATATTAGGCAAGGAGGTAACATCGATCCAGAAGGATCTGTATGGCGGCAATTGTTGAGAGCAGACTAGAGGAGGTGAGCCTGCCCCAAGTCCGGTTAGGAGCTGATGAGTAATGCGGAAGGTGAGAGCCTGGCCTACTGCTGATGGATGGAGAAAGAAAGGGAAGAGAGCTGGATGACAAAGAATGAAAAGGCCTTACGGGTCTGCAGAGGGAAATGAAGGAGGAATCGAAGATGACTGGAGATTTTTGGCTTCGCTGACTGACTTCGTGGAAGCTCCATTAGCAAAGAGTCTGCACTTAGGGGAGGTAGCCCAGGGAGGAGCACTTGCCTAGAGTGCCTGAGGCTCTGGGTTCCATCCCCAGTACCGCACACAACTTAAAATAAGTTTCCGCAGTTTAAATAACAAAATTTCCAAAATTCTTTAAAGAGATAACTGTGAGATAATAAGCGTGCATAGTATGAGGTGGGGCGATTAGACAAGTTTAAGTTCAAAATCTGCCTGTGATGCTTATTAGTAATTCATTCTAATGGATCTCACTTTCCTGGGAACAGTAACACGCTACCTTATCGGGTTGGCATGAAAATGCATTGAGCCGGCCCAGGGCTCAAAGTCAGTGCACAGCCAACTGCACACTCTGCATTGTGTTGGTCGCTGTGTGCATGTGGCTTCTGCCTCACTTACCGAAGGACTCCATCCGTTCTTTGTCAAGCACTGCAATGTACTCATAGGTGCCACCCATGGACCCAGACGTGATGTAATGGGTGCCGTAGTCATCAATGAACTTGGCGTACATGCCGTAATGGTAATACTCTGGCAACTCCCGTAATGACTGCAGCATGCCTTCGTCCAGCATAATGTTGTGCCTCCTCATCTTAAATTGAGCAGTCTGCACCTTTGTGAAAATTCTCATGAAGCTGTATTTCTGCCAGTGATGACCACCATTGGGTCAGGAAAAACAAAACAAAACAAAAACCATACATTTTACCATAGGGGACAATGCAAAAGGTGGGTGTTAAGTAGGTGAGGCATATACATGAGCATAAACACATAAAGTATTATTAGACTACCCAAGCATGTATTAGACACCAGTGTGTGTCTGAATTCCAGGCCAACAGCTAACTTGTACAAAGTCCAGAATTCATATTTTTGAGTAAGTTAATTATTTTTATAACACATCCAAGCTCATTTTTGCGTCCCAACTAGATCCTCAGTCCCATTATCAGTGGTGTTGAGGCTTTATGGTGAATTTCTAATCAATTTGATAAATATTTGTTGGGCCCTTGGTTTCCTCTGCAGCCTCATCACTCCATCCTTCCCCTCTCCGCCCTGTCTTTCAGCAGCCTGAACACTTTCTTTGATCTCTAAGCCTTTGAGTATGCCAATTCCCCTGCCTGAAACCTTGCTATGGTTCCGATACTCAGTGTCCCCAAAGGCCCAAGTGTTAAAGTCCCAGTGGTAGGTCTGATGGAGAGCAAGAAGAAGGAGCTCCTTAGTCATTGAGGATGTTCATGGGAAATGAATGGTGGAACCTGACCCCTTCCTCTTTTCCCCATTATATCCTGACTCACAGTGTGAGCTCTTGGCTTCTCTCTATGGCCCCTGGCATTGCCACCCAGAACCTTACTTCCCAGTGGCCTGAAGCAATGACTCTACTCCATCTTGGACTGGACTCTTCAGAGCTATAAGCTGAATAAATCTTTTCTCTTACAAGTTCATTATACTGGCTTTTTGTAACATGATAGAAAGCTGATTAATACAAACACCCTTCCACCAACATCCATCTCTATTTGTCTGGCCATATTACACTAGTCCTTAGATGGATGTCTTCAGCATAGATGGATGTCTTTTCCCCGGTGAAGTATTTTCTTGACCCCTCAGAATAGGAGGTACTTAGTAGTGAATGTTTGATGGATAAAGAAAGATGTATTGAGTATGCCAGCCCTCTTACATATTTTTTAAAACTAAAACCTGCTTCAGAAATCTTCCAAGTCAAAACTAGAGTGTCTGGTTGTTTCTCTTTAACACGTTGTCACTCTATGCATTTCCCTAATATTCTCCAGGAAACCATGGAAAAGGGTGGGGGAGTGCAGAGTGATAAGAGTCTTATCGTTCAGTTTTATCCCCTTTGTGATGAGTCCGTGTGCAAAAGCGTAATAAGAAAAACAAACACGATTACCACTGATCAGACATTTCCAATTACACAAGCAAATTAAGGTTCAATTACTACTGTACTTTTAATGCAATTAAGGTAATGCATGTTCAGCATAGATTATGGAACTCTGTGAGATGCAGACATTATGTTTTAATACCTTCTCATTATACTTGCTTAACTTATTCAAGAAGGAAGATTCTTCTGACCAGGATACACCTATATCCACTTTGAAAGGCCCCTTATGTGGGCTTATGCCAATAGTTATTCCATTTGACTGAAACTTGTCATTTTTCACTTTAGAAAGAAGGTCATTTGCATCATCATACAACTCTGTGGACATTTTAGAATCAGCCAAGGCCTGAAAAGAAAAATATTAATGATAGATTACTGCATACACTGCTATCTTTAATTCATATTTAATATTTAAATATTTGCCCTGCAAAATATCTAAGGTTTAGATTATTGTGAGAAGTTCTTTAAAACACTAATTCCGGCATCTGATTAATGTTCACTGAATTACAGAAAGCACAGCAATGTTGGTTGGTGTCCAGGGGTATGTCTAAAATGAATATTCTGTTTGAGTGGTATGTTGCTCTAAGCATGCATCTCCTTCAGGCTGGTCTGCCCATCCTGGAGGAGGGCTTGCTTCTGCAGGGGTGAGGCACAGAGGTCCATGAGTGGGCACAGGACTGGGAGGACAGGGACCAAGCAAGCTGTCAAGATTAGGGTGATCCTGGCCAGTACTGTCCTTGAATGTTGCTTACAAAGGTTTGCTGATTTCTTCCAGATATACAACAGGGTTGCCTTTCTCTATGGACTTGAGCTCTGAGGCAGGGATTTGTGCCTTGCTTGAGCCCCAGAAATAAGCTTCCAGAATGTTGGGACAGTTTGTTGTGTGATTCGAAGCTTCTGTGTGGAAACAGAACCTCCGTTAGTGTGGGTCTTAAGGGTCTGAGTGCTTGCTTTCTGTTCCACCTGAGGAAGGACAGGCAGCACCAGCACCGTGTTGTTTCTTCAAGCCACCGAGATGTGAGAATCCTCTGTGGTTGCGGCACAGCCCAGTCCATCTTCCCTAACAGGGACAGCGATCGGATCTATCCCATCGTGATGCTACGACAAGTGAATGGGAGAATCTGTGGGAGTAGCTGTGACCCACGGATGGCATCTGGTGATGTTTGCTGTGTGGAAACCTCGCTGCAAGGAGGGGTGAGGAGAGGGACTGCCACGAGCAGGCTCTGGAGCTAGTCTGATTTGCTGTGAGGGGGCAGGGGACCGTGAGATTTGAAAGATGGAGTCTGGGGGATCATCAGCAGTTTGCAAGCACTTTCACACAGACAGACCCTTCTTCAAACAACGTCATACAAAAGCAAACAAACAAGACAACGAGGTATGAAAATGATCCCGGGATGTGGGGGGCGGGGGGGGGGGCGCTCTGAGTGAAGCAGGGTTGGGTCCCCGGGAAGTCAGCACCGTGTTTCAAAGGTGAGGGAAGCGGGCCCAGGAAGTTAGCTGCTCACAGTCCTATGTAGTTATCATGGAAGAGCCACAATTTGGAACTAGGCCTTGTCCCTCGCCACCAGAGAGTGCAAAGCTGTCTTACTGATTTGGAAATGGAGCCAGGGTGAGCTGCGACTTTATGTTCTGCCTCTCCCTGGCCCCAGCCTTGCCTCTCGCCTGCTTGGCGCTGAGCAGGCACTGGGGACAGGCGTGAAGGGGCCTTTGGCCACCAGCGCACTCTGTGGGGAGTAAGGCATCGCTACCAACGGTGGCCTGAGAGACTTTACATAGACTTACTTCGAAGTGGTACTTCAGGAAGTTGTAGGGCTTCCGAAAGTACTTCTCATCATCTCCGTAGTAGAGACGCTCACAGACCGGCTCATAGCGCAGCTCCCTCCAGTCCCCGTTATACACCGTCTCACACTGGCCTCCGTAGTACCGGGCGTCATAAACGCTCTGAGCCTCTCTCTGGGTCAGGATATTGTACCTGAGTCAACAAGACAGCCTCTGGGAAAGAGCTTCTCAAGGACGAAAATGACATGCTATGTCTGGCAGATGCCACAGTTGGTAAGCGGGCCAGCGGGCCTCTCAAACTGTGCTCTGTGGAGGCCTAGGGATCCCCGGAGACTCTTTAGGTACCCTGGGAGATTGGGTAACTCTGAGCCATGGGGTGGGCTGGGCCGGAGTCCCGGGTCCCTTAAACCAGAGCATCCAGGCAGCTCTGTTCAGCATCAGGACCAGTGCCCTTACACAGAGGACACCCCGAACAACTGTGGGGTCACCTACAAAGGCGTAGGCACAGCTATTAAGAGTTCCAGCCCAGGAGCCAGTCACCCACTCTGCCACATTAGCTGTGTGGCCACAATTCATGTCTCTGAGCCACAGATCAGTGGTGTGCGCGAAGCAGTTAGTAACCCCGTCACCCTCAGGGAGGGAAACACGAGGGAGTGAGTCCGTGGGAGTCACAGCGGAGCTCAGCCTCTGTGCGCACTGGGCCGCTGGGGCTGTGGGGACTGTGAGTGCTGGGTCAGCAAAGGCTCTGCTGCTGAGGGGGGGCATTGGGTCACTGGGTGTCACACACAGCGCTAAGGTTGGGGTGGGCCTCTGACCCTCAGAAGGCCGTGGCCAGCCCACGGTGCAGGACGTGCGCGGTGCAACAGTCAGGGAGACGCCTGTGCCTCTCCAAGCCACACTGCGTCCTGTGACTGACTGTGACTTTGTCAACTGAGCAAAAACATTAAAGTTGGTATAGAGTTCTAATACTGTACACTCAAGGTCTCTTATGTTATAGATACTAACATCAAACTGCACCCTCCGTCTCCCAAACTCCTATTCAGCCTTTAACTCCCTTCTCAAATATTCCCTTCTTTATGTGGTCTTTTAAAAAATATCTGATTTGGACAGTCATTCTCTCCTCAGGGGTCCTGAGCATTCAGTACCTGCTACAGGCATCCCATCTCTCACGACCCTGTGCCCTCTGTGACAAGGCCTAGGGGCAGCAAGGAAGCAAGGGATAAACTACTTCCAAGAATCCACGGGCAGTTAACTACAGAGCACCTGATGTATAGTAGAAGCTCAGAGAGCCTTAACTTTTCTCTGCCGCTTTTTTCTTAATAGTGGAAGTGAGCGGTGTACTAATAGTTAGGATGAACTGAGTACTCACCAAAGAAGACATAGAACATATGTTAACTCTCGACTTCGTGACAATTTTGTAAATGCAAAAGTTGAAACTCAGAAAAGGTTCAGCAACCCGCTGCCAGCTGAAGCTGGCTATTTCCCTGCGATGTTTTTGTTGATGAAGTCGGAGTCCCTTCCCTCCATTCCACCCTGCAGTCTCCACCTCCCTACGCAGGGAACCTGTTCCTGCCTGCCTGTAGCTTATTCATGCAGTGTCTCAGTTACTTTTTTGTTGCTGTGACTCAGTACCTGACACACACAAATTTAGGGGAGGAAAGGTTTATTTTAGCTTACAGTTTCAGATGGTCACAGTCCATTCAGGGACGGTCGGCAGCAATTGAAGTACATGGCAGAGGCAGAAAGGTGGAGGCAGCTTCTCACGACATCACACAGGCAAGTGGGACTAAACGAGGCTAGTCTAAGTCCCACTCTTAGTCTCTCCTGCATCCGGGTATCGAAGGTGTGGCCACTACACACCCTTAGTCTTAACTCACACACCTTTAGTCTTAAGTCACATGCCTTTAGTCTTAACTCAAACGCCCCTGATCCTAACAACTGCAGTGCACCCCTCCAGACCAGACCCCAATCCACCAACATTACATGGCTCCATAGACAATCCATAACAAAATACATGAGACTTTTGGGGTACACTCCAGATCCTAACCACAACATGCAGCTTCTGTAACAGACCTAACAAAGCCCCCATGCGGCAGTGAGTCCTGAGACTGCATACCCACTGCCCACTCGTGAAGCCGGTGTACATCTGGAAGAGCTGAGGGCTGGAGCCCAGGGAAAATGGAAAGGCACCATCAGACACGTCCTACCTTTGGTAAATCTGCCACGCAAAAATATTCCGCATGTGTACAAAAGCACATGTACAAGTGTTCTCACTGCAGCTCCACTTATGGGAGGGGAAATGGGAAGATCTAGTTGTCTTTCAGTAGGAAGTAGTCGGATCAAAAGTTCCATAGTTGTATTATACAACGGTCAGCAAACATGTCTCTTAATGAAGATGTATCTGGTAATCCGTATGGCTTTGCAGGCAGCTGCTCAACTCTGTCATTGTAGGGTGAAAGTGGTATTCTAATAAAACTTTATTTATAAAAGCAGCTGCCCAAACTTTGCCTTTACACCATAGTTTTCGGTCCCTGTTATAGAACACTATGTTGCTCTTAAAAAAAAAAAAAAAAACAGACAAAGAAGCCATGCATGGGGGGCCACGTATAGTCCCAGCTACTCACAACACAGGGACAGGAGGCCAGACGAGGCAACACAAGAGCCTTTTTCAAAAAAAAAAAAAAGTATGTTGGTGTATGTTTGGAATTGGAAATGCAAAAACAAGCAAAAAAGAAACCTCTGGGCAGATTTTGAAGAAAAAAAGGGAGATCAAAAATTAAAAACTGCAGGGAGAGGAATGAATTGTTAAACTATTATTAAGGAAAAAAGCAAGATATGGTAGTCCCCATAGCACGGTCACACTTCAGGCGATCTGTCCGCATTCACAATGCCTAACAGACATAGGTTTATTTTCTCAGCACTGTATGTAGTCACTGCGCTTGGTCAACCTAGCCTAGAAGTCCCTACACCGAACTGCCATCAGGAGCCAGGTTGCCCCAGACAGAGGGTGCTGGGTGGGGTGCAGGTAAGAGAGGGTGCACCGGTATTCAGGTTCTTCCTCAACATACATTGCTTAAAATAGGAAAAGCGTAAATTAGAGGGAAAGAAGATATCAAGTGAAGCTCTAGGAAGCGATCCCAGCACCACCTGTACAAGCGGAGGTGGGGCAGGCAGCTGACCTGGGGACTGCAGGTGAGCGGGTGAGCATGCTGCTCAGGAGGAGCATCTGAAATGCTCGCGACTGGGTCGCGTGACCGCAGGACTGTGGCAGCCATTATCTTACCAGGAAGGAGGGGACCATGCGTCAGCCCAGTGCCTCCACAGTTCATGCTTTTATTCTTCATTACACAGTCATGTTAAAGCCAACAAGAATCTCTTTTGATCATGACCTGGGCTGAATTTTCCACCCCAACTCGTGTGGGCTGAGCCCTGATCTGTGACACAGAGGCCCTAAAGGGGCAGCCAGGTTAGACCGAGGTCATCTGGGTAGGCCCATGTCCAGCGTGAGTGGAAGAAGAAATGAGACGACAGAAATGCACAGCAGAGTGGGCACAGGAGAGGCCCAGGAGCTGTGAGAAAATACATTTCTGTTATCAAAGCCACCCAGTTTGGGGCATTTGGTTATGGCCGTCCTAGCAAACTAACACAATTGGTCAGAAAGAAAACAGAACGGGCTCATGTTTTTAGCTGTGTGTGTACACACGACCTTACAGGTTTCAATCCCATCTGGTAGGGGGGCTATGATCTCAGAGCAATTAAACCCTAATGAATGAGAGTGGCCGGCACAGAGCTCACATCTGTGCCCCAGTGGGATGCAACATGGTCGGGTCACTGTGACAAGTACCACACACACACACACACACACACACACACACACACACACACACACCCCACATCTCCTTGTGAAGAGCCAGCTGGTGACACCAATGTGTTCAGCACAGCTAGGGCTCAGTAAAAGGCGACAGGATGACCTCTGATGTAGGCTGGGGAGAGGAAAAAGGTGAGTCATAAGCAAACTGTGCCCTCAAAGGCATCAGACCCATGTTAGGGGGCAGGACCCAACTGTGGGGAACTGACATCACCAGAATGTCACTCCGAGCACAGCCCTATGACCTTGGGAAACCGAAGTGGGAAACAGCTCTCCTCCTGGGCAGATAGCCACCTAACAGATGTCCCAGCCCTGTCAGGAGCTTTTAGATGGCTGGATGTGCAGGAGCCTGGGAACAAGGGGGTGGGGGGGGGGCACGGCAACCCTGGCAGGGCCAAGAGGAGGTGGGGGAGGGGCGGGGAGAGCACCACCAAGGCCACCTACAACAGGTGATGCCCAGGGGAACTGGAGCGCTCAGGGTGCCTAACAGAGTATCACAGGTCACCAGGTACACTGTGGAAATGTATGTCCTCATAGTTCTGGAGGCTGGAAGCTCCAAATCAAGGTGCCCTCGTGGTTGGGTTTTGATGACAGCCCATTTCCTGACTTGCAGACAGATGCCTTCTCTCAGTGAGACTTTTGGCCTATGTCTATGTGGAAGGAATGAGATCCCCAGTTTCTTCTTATATGAGTCCCGTCCTGTCGGCTCAGGACCCACCCTATGACCTCATGTACCCTGTTTCCAAATATGATCATGTTAGGGGCGAGGGCGCCAGCACATGATTGCAGGAGGGTAGGGGCACGCAAGTGCATCTCTAACACCAGGTAAGGAATTCGGGAAGGACACGTCCAAGGGGAGGAACTAAATATATTAAGGCTCAGAAGGAAAGAGAGATGCATTCAAGGAGTCAAAGCTGAAAACAGGCGCAGGATGAAGAGAAATCCGAAGCAAGGCTGACCAAACAGCAACAGCTGGAGTGACGGTTGCCCAGGAGGCGAAGCCAGCGCTGGCAACGGAGAGGCCAGGGTGCTCGCTGCCTCGCTGCCTCGCTGCAGGGACCAGTTCCTTTGCACTGCATCACGGGTAGCTTCCCGCAAAGCAGGCTGTACGCGGGGCTATCCGAAGGACACTGTGCCAGGAAAGAGCTATGTTTTGGGGACCTTGGGGGCGGCTTCATGGAGGATGTGGCTTCTTAAGTGAGCCTTGGAAATGGAATAGGGGTGAGAGAAGAGGGACCGTAGAGAGGGAGGGGTGAAGGAGAGGCGGCCCTTGGGCAAGGACAGAGGGAAAGCATGGGAATGTCATGTCGGCAGGACTGCACAAGCCACCTTCTGCGACCCTTTCCCAGTTGTACTCAAGGAGCCATCCAGACAGGCCCTTTCTGTCCCCAAACCAACACTCAGAGTGCAGCACGTTCCCTACGCCCAAACGGCCTAATGGCAGGCACTCACCCTAGTGTCGCCATCTCTGATCCTGGAATCAGGTCATACTGGGTGCAGTCGTCTTCTGGGGCCCTGACATGCTGGCATTTTTGAGACTCCTCATCAGAGCCATCGAGGCAGTCCATATGTCCGTTGCATACGAGGTGGGGCTTCAAGCAGCGACCTGAGACAGACGATGCTGTGGATGCTTCCCGGATTTCCTCTCCCCCAGCATTTCCTCCCATGGAGAAGCCCTCTTACCTGCTCCACACTCTTGGCACTGACCTCCTTCGGCCTTGCCAGCAGCTCCCACCTACAGCCCCCATCTCTGGGCAGCCCATCCTCCCCTGTCTAACCCTGTCTCCACAATGCAGCTTCCAAAAATGTCAGTCTGTCTGTGTCACCTGCTCCCTCAGTATTTCCCGGGGCTCCCCCTCCCCCTGCTCCAACCACGGGTCTACCCCCCACTCCCGGTTGCCCACCTGCCCCAGTCTACCTCAATGACCCATTACTATCTCCCTTCCAAAGTCCTGAATTACCTTATTTTGCATGTTCTTTCTCATAGAAACTTCGACATTATTTCTTCAGTATCAGCTTAAATACCATTTTGATACAACAGACTTCAGTACCCCCTGCTAGAGCATTCCACATGATCATGTTCACGTGTTTATTACAGTGGCTGTCATGTGACACTGTAAACAACTCTTTGTAGATCCTTCTCAAGCACACTGGAGCACCTCAAGGTTGGGCACATTATTTTTCACCTCTGTATTAGCAGCAGGTGGTACAGTGCTTTGGACCTAATAGCTTCTCATTAAATAGTTGTCCAGTGAGTAGGTAAATGAATTGTAGCTTTTCTAAATCAATCAATACACTTGGAATTGCTCAGTCTGCTGGACTGGCTTACACTGCAGATTCCGGAGCTTTCTTCCTAACATCCAGAATAGCAGCCTCTCGAGAAAGGGATTACAGCCTGCGTTCTACCAGGTCCCCCGGCCCTCTCAGGTGAAGGGTCAGAGCCCAAGTTCTACTAGGCCCCCAGGCATTCACAGGAAAGGGGTCAGAGTCCACGTTCTATAGGTCCCAGGCCCCCTGGCCCGCTCAGGGAAGGAGGTAGAGCCCGCATTTTAACAGGCTCCCTGAGAAAATATCTTGCATTATAAGTTTGACAGACACAGCTGGCACCCCACTGGAATGCCACTCACCTGTCTCTTTGCACTGGAAATCCAATCCGCACTGTGCTTGCTGGAGACAACGTGTGGCACTTTCACAGCTGGCTTCATCCCAGACATCACCACTGCAGATGGCTCCTCCAAACTTGTCTGGCTGCAAGAGGCTCCGGTATCGGTACTAAATCAGATTTTGAACCAGACATATTGTTGTCAATCAATCAACAAAGAGTTGTGCAGACCTGTCTGATTGTCATGATTGAGGGCTGCTTACAAAGCTGTCTTCTAGAGGACAGATGAGCATAAACAGTGGTGTTCCACCCAAGTGGCACCGTGACCAGCTGGAATACTCAACGAGAAATCCAAGCATCCAAAGGCAGAGTGGGATAAAGACCTTTCAGAGGTCTTCCTATCGCTACACAGGACCTCTGCTCCTTTCTCAACCAGTTAATAAACATTTCTCTTTCAAGATTCATGGTTTAACTCTCCCGGAAAGGCTTCCCTTGACAGCAGCACATGTCCCAAGTCTGTGTGTTCTATTCTCCCAGGACCTATAATGTGTGATGGCACCTCCGCATCTGCCTTCCTCACCAACCTGGGCCATCTGCACATGGGGACACGGGCAGTGAAGGAAACACTGTGTCTTACTTGGCTTCATACAATTGGCACTTGATCCATGAATAGGCACACTTTCTGGAGACATTTGTGGCTTTTCCTTCATGGTATTTCTTCTGCCTGTGGCTTCCCCTCTGATCTTGGGATGTCTTTCACGTGACTTACTGGGAAATGTACCCCTCAGTCACAAGGATGTGCGGGAATTATTAACCATACCTGGCCCACCAAAGAAATACATGCCTTGTTGCAGTTACTGCCTCAATCCTCTCTGGGCGTTTTGTTATTTGAAAAGACAGATTCTTTTAGCTGGAGTTGCAGGGCGTGTGTGTACCAAGTGGTCACCTTGCCTGTTGGGCAAGAGTAGTCCTTCCGAGAGGTGGAGGAACCGGGATAGATCTGTGAACATCGACTGCACCCAAGGCGCAGCTCTGATTAAGATGACTAAATAAGATTGGTTGGCGAAAAGAAGAGAAAAAAATAAAAATCCTTACTGATTTTGGGGCCTTATCGTTTCATAATAATGCTTTCTATATAGAGTTCAGAGTCAGGTTCTAGTGTAAAAGGAGGAAGCTGATGACCAGGATATTTAAAGAAATATGAGGTGCTTTCCCTGCCTTCCAGAGCATGGGTCTAGTTGAGGGGATAAAGTGTGCAATGATGCAAATTAGGCCGTACACAGAGTGTCCGTGCTGAGCAGCCACTGAGGGATATGCAGCCAGGTGCTATTAGCATCCTCCAACCTCGGCTCAGCCCACAGATCCTTCTTTCAAGAATGTTAGGGTAGGGGCTGGAGGAATGGCACAGTGGCTAAAAGGCTTGCCTAGCAAGCACAAGACCCTGGGTTCGATTCCCCAATACCACATAAAGCTGGGTGGGGTGGTGCACACCTATAATCCCAGCACTTGGGAGGCTGAGGCAGGAGGATTGCCAAGTCTGAGGCTAGCTTAGACTACATAGTGAGTTCTGGACCAGCCTGGGCTACAGAATGAGACCCTGTATCAAAAGAAAATAAAAAGAATGTTAGGGGGTAATAAAGCAGTGATCGCACAGCAGTGAAGGGCCCTAACTTGACTCTAGTACTTGCTTGGTATGGTATTAATTTCTGGTACTGGAACCTTGGTCTCCAATCGTAATGATTCCTTACCTGTGCCTATAGTTGGAGGACACAGGCACATGAAGTAGATGGACCTGAGTTCAGAGCCCACATGTGCCCATGAACTGATACTCACCTTTCCTGAGCCTCTGCTTTCTGCTGAGTTAGATAAGGATGATGGCTCCCTACATTGGGTGGACTGAGAGGAATCTAAGTGACAGAAATATGTGAGTAGGGCCTAGCCCTGCGTCTGGTATATCTTTGGTGGTCAATGACAGGTGGTCTCCATATCGCTGTCATTTGTCTAGGAAGCCTTTTCCAGAGGGTTCCAGTGAGTGAGTTACAGAGCAGGAAAGCACACCCCTCAGCATGCCCTGTACTAGTCTATTTTCACCAAAAATAGCCCAAAACACAATCCCATAGACTTGCAAGTCATATAGAGAGTGTTAATTTGGCTCAGGTTGGAGGCCCAAGGTCAGGAATGGCATGTCATAATGGCTGTTTTGTTGGCAGAGTTCCATAGTGGCACAAGGCTGGATGTCCCATGGCTAGAGACAGTGTGTGCATGTGTGTGTGCATGTGCGTCTGTCTGACTAGCTTCTTCTTATAAAGCCACCAGGATCCAATCACTGCAGCTCCACACAAATAATCTAATCAAATCCTAATCACCACGCAAGGTCCCACCGTAGCTCCACCATAGCTGGACTAAGTTTCTGTCCTCCCAAAACCTCATCGCAGGAATTAGCTTTCAGCACAAGAAGCCTTGGGGATGCTCTGGCCATGTACTCATCACAGCATGGCCGCCCTGTCTGCCTGCTGTCCGTCGGCACAGAGGCAGAAGTAGCAAGGAGTGGTGAGGGCCAACCCTGTCTGCCTGCCCTGTCTGCCTGGTGCGCCTGCCTTTCAGTTAACGGTGACGGGAGGAAGCTTGCAAGCTCTGTGTGAAGAGATTGTGATTAATGACAAACGTGGGTATGTCAAGACATTCCCATTTTCTACCCACACACGTGTCCCTTAGGGTACAAATAAAAGAGTGACCTGTGCTCACATGGAGAGTCAGTTCCCTTTCTCACTCTTTAAAAAGGCCATCAGCTTTTCACTGTAGTTACTGACATGACCACAGAGGCTTCAGCCACCACCATTGCTTCTGCAGACCAAACGCTTCCCATTCCTAAGCCCTAACTTTCACAGTTCACGAGGGTGTGGGTGTCATGACTCTTATTTTGATCTGGGTTGGAATTCCGGTTCTGCCATGGCCTGGATAGGCATTGCAAGGAGACTTGCTTCACATCTCTGACCTGCATTGGTCTCATTTGTGAAATGAGCTGCACCCGCGAGTGTGAGCAAGACAGGTGATGATACAGGCAAGGAGACCCAGATGTTGCCCACTGGCCACTCTGGTGTCCCCTCAGTTACAGCAGTTACCCGTGTCTTCTTGCATCAGCTGCTCGGTGGTCCAGGAGGAAACGGACCAGGGGCGCTGCCATCATCTATCACGCTCCTGCATAGCTCAGGGGCTGCCCGGGGACATCAGGGGCCAACCTCCTTTGGAATTAGACTGACCAAAGTTGGCATCTAGGCTCTTCTACTTTCTTCATGAATGACTACACTGAGGAGAAGATGGCACCTAGAGAATGGCACCAGGGAATTTATCTATTTAAAACATCAGCGCAGTGTCTGGTGCATGGAGCCCATTTGATAAATGGCCACCCTCAGGGCCATCACCACATTCCGTAGTGCCTGTGCTCGGGATGGTGCAGCGAGCCCAGGCTCATTTCCACCCGCTCCTCGCTTTCTAGGTTGCAATCAAATAATGAAGCTCGAGGCCTGGAGAGGTTGGTGCCAGCATTCCCTCAGGGGCGGCTCCGTGCTGCTGCTAGTGGTTGCTGCCATTAGACTTAATTTTCTTTCCTGGCTAGTAGATGATGTTTCTTTCCAGAACTGCACATCTTTGTTTAGGTGATTTTTAGAGGAAGAAACATATTAATAAAAGGAAAGTAGGATGGTCTTTTACTTAAGTAATTAACAGAATTTAATTATCTTAAGGATTTCTTGAAAGACACACACCTCTTTTTGAGTCACGGAGGAAGTCACTCAACTTCGATTCGAACTGTAAGCAATTCACTTGTGCTACTTGATGTTTAAACGGAGACCCACGAGGGAGAACTGAGTCGAGGCTGTGTTCTAGGGTTAAATAGTGGCCACACAAGGATAGCAAGGCCTAATCTGTAGCACAGGTAAATGCGTCCCTCTTTGAAAAAAGGCTTTCAGACAGTAGGAAAGTTTGGGAGATATGATTACCTTGGGCTAAGTGCAAGGTGACCAGAAAGGCAGAGATTGGAGCAATGGAGCAGTAGGTTAAGGGTAGCTGGAAGACACCAAGAGCTAGAAAAGACAAAGAACTCATTCTCTCCTGGACACTCGGAAAGGGAGTGTGGCCCTGATGGCACCAGGATCTCAGACTCTAGCCTCCGGTATGTACGAACAGAAGTTTCCATTGTTCCAAGCCACCCAGCTCATGACAATTTGTTATAGGTGACTCAGCTAATCAATCCAGGTTTCAGGGCGAAGTGGGAACTTGGAAACCAGATACTTTGAACAAAGGGTGTCTAAGATCTTCAGACATTTTTCAGAGGTAAGAAAAAAAAAAAAAACAATGATTGTCAGGCTTTGAAGTTGAGAAAACTAGGCCCAAATTATGTTTTCACTACTTCCTAGATGTGCGGCTTTGAGCCCCTCTGCACCCAGCTGAGGAGTGACTCTTGAGGCAGACGGGCCCTGGGCAGCCCCACCCAGATGCTCAGGTGAGATGAAAGGCGACCCCAGGCTGTGGGAGTGGCTGCAGGGGAGGGCGTGGAAAGTCATTATCAAGATAGCCCAACCCTGATTAGACATGTACCAGGTGCCAGGATAACCTGGACAGTGAGCCAGTGATTCTGAACAAAGCTGGAAATGTGATCTTCCTCCCCACCAGAACAGAGAGGGCCCCCACGGTCTCACCCCTGTCCCCCATGTGCCGCTGGGTTTAGTGACCACACTGGATAGATGACTCCGAACCATTTAGATGATCAAGACAGGCCATCCCTCCAGTGTCGGCCTTTTCAGCACATGGAAGTGGAGTCCCGTGAGCACCCTATGCGGCACCCCTGCTCATCCCAGGTCCCCAGGAGTGGCTTTGCGTTGTGTTACGCAGCTGCCTATGAGCAGCAGCTCAGCGTTTCCTTGCTAAGCCATCTTCAGTTCCTCCAGATAACTTTCACTGGAGAGCAACAGGTTGGCCAGGACCCAGAGAGGCCATGCAGGAGAAGTATGTCCATGTCCAGAGGGCCATTCTTCCCCCTAGGAGCCACAGTGTGACGTCACCCAGCAGCACCGCCCAAGCAAAGCCAGGAGAGACAGAAACAAGCTTCACCAGCCAGGTACCTGAGGTTTACAAATACCTATATGTGGATTTGATTTTGCCTCGGAACTCTAATCTATAGCCCCGGTGGCTTGTCTCCCTTTGAATTTCTAGCACATCGGCCCCCTAGGAAACACACCAAAACTGAGGACGACGGGCTTACCTTTCTCTTCTGGCATGGAAAGCAGTCTGTCCACGCCGACCAGGGGCTCAGCTGGCAGGGAACGGCTGCGGGGGTGGCAGCTCGACTAACTCTCCTAAAGAAATGAAAGACCCCTATCAATTCGAAGCAAAGGAGGACTTGGTGCACTTTTCTTTTCCAGTAAAAAGAATGAGCATTTAGTGTACAGATCTAGTGCTGGAGAGTTTGCATACATTATTCTTTTAATACTAAATCAAACCAAGGCCAGAGCTGACGGTCAGCTCTGGGGTGAGGGCAGGGGAATACCAAGGTTCTGAGCAGCCAGCGTGGCTCTGGGTGGATATGTAGAGTCTGGGTTCTGAGAACTGAGTTGAAATCACAACCACTTGTTGGCCTTGAAAACCTGGGCAAGTTATTTAACTTCTCTGAGCTATAATTTTCCTATTACGAAATGATATTAAAATCACATTTAATAGATTTGCTGAAAACATCCTAAATACCTATGAAATCTTTATTAAAAGTCAACTTTAGGAATTATATGCTGAAAAATTACATAGATCATCTCATTTAATCTCTACCAATCTTGGGAAATAAATATTATTAGTCCTATTTTAATTATAAGAAGTCTGAGATTCCTAAAAGCAAAGTAACTTCCCGTAGCTACAGCCCAAGAGACACAAAGGAAAACATTGGAACCAGCTGACTTCATGGCAAAGGCCTCTTCCTGTGTTTTCTTAGCCATCTGCCTCATTTATGAAACAGCTAGCAGAGCTGAGACCTTTGCCTCATGTGGCACCTGACACAGGTAGAATGTGGGCCAGGCCAAGGCCATGGGCTTGTCCTACTTCATACTGTCTTCTCTGAGGTGGAAGTCCTGCTGAGATGACTCAGGACAAGGCGGACATGCCACAGCTCACCCTGCTTCCCGAGCCCTAGCCTGTTTCCACGGCACTGTGATCACCATCAGAGAACCTGGTTTTCCCACTAGGAAAGGTAGAAAGTCACCTCTTCTCCTCGATCTGTCACAGGTTCCAGAAGCCAGGCAGCCTGGCTGGGAATAACAGCGCGATTATTTCCCTAGCGTAGGGGAAAAACACTTCTAATCTCATGAGACTTACGCCATGAGCTGCTACTCAGGGCCAATGATGGCATCATGTCCATCCTGAGGCACATTGGAGGCTTTTTTAAAAAATCCTTTTTAAATTTTATAATGAAAAAAATTTTGAAGAAAGTTTTAGTACTTATATACATTCATACTTATACATACTTATTATATAAGTTATTTTACATGTGGCTCAAGATAGATCGTTGTTTTACTCATAAAAAGGGGGGACAAAGAAAAAAATGATAAGTCAAAAGTTGGATATAATTGCTCTAAGCAAAGAGCCAGAGGACAGTCAGAAAAGCTACGGTTGGTCATGACAGTGGCTCTCACAAGTTTGGTCTTAGGACCCTTTACACTAATAAGTAATTGGAGTCTCCAGATAATTTTTGTTTGTTTTGGTTGGGAAGGGAACTCAGGGCCTGCACATTGGCCTACATCTCCAGAACATTTTTTTTTTTTTTTCTATTTTGAAAGAAGATCTCTCTAAGTTGCTGAATTGCCCCGGCTGGACTAGAACATACAGTCCTCAGAGAATTAGGATTACAAGCCTATAACAGAAGATCCACCCCCAAAGAACTTTTAAGTGGATTAAATCTATTGATATTTGCAGAACTTAAAATCAAAACTGAGATGTTTAAAAATATTTATTAACCTTCTTAAAATGGTAATAAAGCCATCGCATGTCACTATAAATAACATAATTTTATTTAAAATGTATTCTTGAGCAAAATAATTAGAGAGAAGAGTGTCATTGTGTCACATCTTTCCAAGTCCCTTTAGTGTCTGATTTTAGTAGAGAGCAGCTGGGTTCTCACTCTGCTTCTTCTTTTCACTTTTCGCTACTTGTTGCCTCAGCTGAAGTCTCTGGAAAAAAAATTCAGTCTCACATGGTCATGGAGCTGGAAGGGGTGGACATTTTTAACAGCCTCTTCAGGTGACGGGGGATTCTGTCCTTTAGTTTCACACCAAAATTTGACAAGTAGAGATTTTTCTGTATTAGGTGTAATATGGAACTGAAAGTATGTCAGTGAACCCTTTTGTGCTCTCATTAAAATCCATTGGTATAGGTACATTTTGAGCCTTGTGTCAACACATGATTTTTCTGACATTAGGCTTTAAACACTTCAAAGTAACAACCAACTCGCTGGCTTATAAATATTTGCATATTTTATTATACAGAGAGAAAAAATCAAACATTAGTATCACCAGTGATTTTATTGAGTTCACGGTAAGGGTATGTTTTTATTTTTACCTAAAGTCTCAAATTTTGTTACTGGCAACAAATAATACTACTTGATTATGAAGTGTTGAACTTATGGGTAGCCT